>JAQIXC010001465.1:0-14632 GCA_034697605.1 Metabelba pulverosa
TGACCCTGTCCGGAGGGACCGTAAACGCCGAACTGGCCACTGGCCAGAGCGGTGTTTACGGGGCCTCCATCACTACTGGTGTAGACCTCTACCCGCAACGCAATTGTACATAACACGTGTACCCGTACACACCTGTACTTTCCGAAGTACTTGCTGTGCACTCGAGTCGTCGCTCACTCGGTGCCAGCGCGCCGACTGTCGAGGTTGAGCTGAACGCTCTCTCACACCTCTATCTCTATCACTACCCGTCACACACCCCTACTGCGAATCCGCTACTGGAGTTGGAGCCCCAGTCAGCGTCATCATCGGTCCCCATCGACCTCTACTCGCACTTAACTGGAGTTGACCTCTAGTGGTCTGAGTCATCATATTGTTGTGGCACGACCTCCGCGGGTCGCACACGTCACACTTGGCGCAGTCGGTAGAATTGTGGCCAACTTCCCGAAGTTGCCGGATTTGTCTCACCCAGCCGCTCGTTTTCAACGCTACGTACTTGCGCTTTCCGTTCGAGGACACGAACCAAGTGGTCGTCCCGCTCACACCGCTTGGTCTTCCTGGCCTCGCCGTCACTCTACTCGTACCCCCACTGGTATTGGCCTCTCCTTGGCCTCTCGAATACGTGACCGGCTCTTCCGTCTTGCTCATCTGGTTCTGGTGCCATCAACCGCAGAAGCGCGTCAGCTGCATTGACCCCTCGCTCAACGTGACAGCGCCGCTAGCGCACTCTTAAACCTAACCGCAGACGCTTTTAACTGGCCTCTCGTCCACCTCTCCACGGCATTCACAGCGCAACCACCGCTTTGCCCGTACATTGCGCGTCACACCTGACCGCTACGTGTGTACCGCAAAGCCGCTGCCTCTACCAACTGGTTCTAACCCTCGTGGACGACATCGCGCGCGTCTGGACATACCTCATCGCGTAGAGCAGCCATCACTAACCGTTTGCTCACATAGGTCAAACCATTGGCAAACCGCATCCATCGCAGACACTAAACTTTGACCGTCACTTCTGGCCGTCTACACCGACAGTCTCAGTTACCGCACGACATCCAGTCCTCACTCGCATTGGCTTATCAGCGCGTACCGGCCACGAGCTCTAAAACGACGTCCTTTTGTTCCGGCTTTACTGGTACCGAATAGTCGCCAATCACCGAGAACACCGTCGTTACAGCCGAGACACATCGCGTTCAAGACACTACTGTGGTGGACACCTGTCTAGTCAGTTTCCGCACACGTCCGTCGCCGAATCCCTGATTCCCGTCAGCTCTCAAGATACCGTTGCGATCTTTCACTCCGGTTTTCACAGATCTGCCATCCACTGGCCTAACTCCGGTCGCCGACATCACGTATCTTCGGTCTTGCATAGCTCCCGACGCTATCGCGAGATCTCCGACGTTGCCGAGATTTACTCTCGCACCACCGCTGACCACACATACGGACCACGAGTCAGACCAAGCATTGACTCTCACACACACAACAGACTCGTTCACTCAAAACAGTCGCATTCTAACACCGTTTTCGCACAACTATTTGCTTTTGCATACGTGTAGTTGTCGCAAGTCTGTCCAGTCACCCTACGCCGCCAATCACTCAAATGGCTCTGAGCGACTGTTTCGAGCATTACTCCGGTTTCAACGACATCAGCGCCGACCGCTGGTTCTCCGCATTCGAGGCAGTTCTCGCCAAACTAGCTATCATCACCGATACGCCCAAAGTTTACCGCCTGAGATCCTATCTCAGTGCCGTTGCCCTCGAACACCATGCCGATGTAATCGCTCCCTCACTCTCAACGATCACTTGGGCCGAGTGCCGAAACACATTCACCGAACGATTCAGCGCTACCGCAGTAACCCCGTTCGCTGCAGCGCTCACACGCAAACTCCAACCGAACGAATCAGTCCAGTCGTACTATGGCGACATGATGTTTCTTCTCACCCGAACCGACCTTTTCGACGAGGGGAAAACCGATATTCTTACACTTGGACTGCCAGAGTTGTTTCAGTCACGAATGTTTGACACTTCGATCACTTCCACATCCGATTGGCTTCAACTTGCGCTTGCGATTGAACGCCAAATCGCCGAACCTTACGCCCAAGCACCGCAATCGTTGCCTACACCACCACTTCCTCGCACTTCTGACACACGCAAGTCAAAATCGCTTTGCCAACTCTGCAAACGGAATGGTGTGTCTTCGCGCCACTCACGCACTGAGTGCCCATATTTGGCCAACCCTTCGTCAACCCGCACTGACTGCCAGATCCACAACGCGTCTCTGGTCGACTCCACGTCCTCACACCAGATGACTACCTAATCCCTGGCCGATTCCACGTCAACCTCAGACGATCGCCAGCGCGAATCCCTCATTCGAGACTCCAGTCTCCCGTTGGACATCCCCCGCATTGAAGGTCTCATTGACCAACGTCCAACGCGCATTACAGTAGACTTCAATACAACATACAATCTGGTCTCCACCGCCTGTCTGCGCGAACATCTGTTAGAATTCGAGCCCGACAAACGGACCTTGCGAACGCATAAAACCGTTCTGTCGAGTCCGTCGGCACCGTTCACGCAACAGTCACCATCGGCTCCGTGACTTTGCTCATCATCGCATACGCCGTCTGTACAAACGATTTCATGCTATCACTGGGCTCCCATGCAATTCATATGTTCGGAATTCGTACTGACAACGTAGACGACACGAACGCGAAGTCCAGCGCTGAGCCAAACACCGAGTCCCTGACTCTCGACCAGATCACAGCATCCGCCGCAGACCACTCGACTTCCTCGTCCGATTTTTTTGTTGAACTCGCGACGCGCACATGAAACAGTATGCCTCCTCCACTCACGCCAATTCGGTCAACACGCACGACCAATTGGGCACTACATCAGAACTTAGCGCCGAGTCAAACAATTACTTCCCGCTTCGACAGTCCCTCCTAGAAGACTCCGAGTGTTTGCGTCAGGCTATAGACCTGCACTCATTGGAAATATCTCCCGAGACAATCTCCAAGACCGCCGCTCACACAAACCTGACGTTAAACAAAGACGGTTCAAAGCACGAACATCTCGACTCGCATGAGCTAATAACCGTCGCACTTCCGCTGATCGCCGTCGCCCACGCTTCCGCGCGACTTACTGCCGATCCAAGTGTAACTTCAACAGATTTCTCGTCTTCGATCGTGTCCACTGCGACACCGACCACCCACGCCACACTTGGCGGTCACACCAATACAAAGATCTTCACCGCCGTTTTTCCGGAACTAAAACCGACGAACTAAAACTCAAACTCGTGATTCCGCCCGTGTCTTCACCAGCACCGACTCCACGAATCTTCGCAACAGCGGAATTGTTTCCAAACGTTCCCGAATCGATACATACATCATCGCGTCCGCTCGTGCTCTCAACAGCACTACCTAACAGCGCTCACACTTCAGCGGAACGCAACACTTTGGCTTCTCGCCCAGAACCAAAGCCTCCACTACTCATTCGAGAGCTCTTTCTCTCGCGCATCTTCACATCGGATGGTGCGCCGCCGTCTCCTCCTGCAGCTCCACCTTGGACGCCACGGCCTACAGTAAAAGCCCCGGGGAGTGAGACAACTCATAGACTCTGACTCACGTCTAACGACTGACGCGAGTCAAAACCTGTCATCTCTCGACATTGAGTTTGGATTTGAGCCCAGATCTGAACCCAGATCCTACTCATGTATACTGCACTTAGACTGTACACTATCTCTGACTTTTAGACTACATTATGACTGTACTTAAGTGTATATAAGAAGCAGTACTTTCCATATCTAATTCGTTCGCAATGTAAACGTCCAACTGTAAACATCTCTCTCTCTCTCTTTTGAGACCTATCAATAAAGTACGTTGAGATACGAGCCGTGTCTATGTTATTGTGCGAACCCCTGTCCATCAACTACCCGGCGATCTGTCGTAACAGCCACAGTACGTCGGTGTAGACCTCTACCCGCAACGCAATTGTACATAACACGTGTACCCGTACACACCTGTACTTCCCGAAATACTTGCTGTGCACTCGAGTCGTCGCTCACTCGGTGCCAGCGCGCCGACTGTCGAGGTTGAGCTGAACGCTCTCTCACACCTCTATCTCTATCACTACCCGTCACACACCCCTACTGCGAATCCCCTACTGGAGTTGGAGCCCCAGTCAACGTCATCATCGGTCCCCATCGACCTCTACTCGCACTCAACTGGCGTTGACCTCTAGTGGTCTGAGTCATCATATTGTTGTGGCACGACCTCCGCAGGTCGCACACGTCACAACATAATTTTATTATGTCCAAAAATATTTCACCGTGTTCGAAATAAGATAAAGCACTTTACTGATTTTTTAAAGTTGAAAAATTACCTATTCGTTAACTTTAACGCCGCATTTTTAAAAAATCGTAACTAAAAAAATACACAAGCTAATAATTTTTTAAAATTTATATGTTGTGTAAAACTGGTTATAGAATTAAATTAGCATGGTCAAATTAACAAGCTAAAAATGTCAGTAAGTGGCTAGATGTACTTTATATATATTACAGATAACGCAATAATACTATGTAAGAACAATGTTATCCTGAAATTAAATTTTGTAATTTACAAACAATAAAACATAATTTTTAAAACATCTGCTAATTTATTAATCCTGTTTAATATCCTTTATGTTAAAACCGGTCGTCTCATTTATAACTAATAACACATATTATTATTATTTATAAAAATTTATCATATCTAATAATAAAATTAATTTGCTACAAAAATAATTATAATAAAATTACATTATAGATATACAGTAATGATTGAAATTATTTAACTATTCGTATTAAAACTTGTTTTGTATGTTATATTGTTAGAAAATATTGTTTATTATTAAATTATAAAGTTAGAAAATAATTTAATATCAATAGTTGATAAAACAAACTCCGAATGTAAAGCGCTTTAAATTAGTGCAGCTTATATTTCTAAAATTATCATGTTATAAATTTTAAGTAGATATTAAACGATAATACAAATATAAGTGTTATATTAATATTTATCACTGTAGCTCGATTATTTTCTAGTTTGGCGTGTTTCTACTATTGAGACAAAGAACTTGATAGGATTATTGATTGTTACTCTATATACGTGTCTAATTTGTTTATTTGTCAATAAGGTGTGAAAACTTGAGTTCTATTAGTTTCTATAATTTATATTTGAACAATATATCTACACAATATGTTTGAACATGATTTATATGATTATTCTATTGCATGTTATTATATACTTAAGCAATTCCGTGTATGTAGGTCTAGTATAACGTTTAAAACGTGTAAATATAAAAACAAACACGTGATCAATATTTTACCTTGATAATTTAGATTATTTCCTCACTATTAATTACATTATTTGTATAATAATATACTATGTAACATTGGATGCGAAGCACTAACAATGCAAATACGAGCTTTGAGACTCATCCCACACGAGTTGACCAAAAGATAAGACTAGGGTTACTGGAAACTAGCATTCCTTTGCCTGGGAGCCGGACTGGCACTGGATTTCTATAATCAACCAATTTTATTCTTGTCAATAAAGCAATTATTTTGATAGGAATAATATAAACAAGATTTTAAAGTATATCTCTAATCTTCTTATAATGCATATTCTTGTAACTACAGTAAAGGTTGATAAAACTGCAATAACTTGCGATACAATTATTAGTTTTGCAATATTACTAATTATTGATAAAACAGTTTTTAATTGTGCTTTTTGAAAAAACATTATAACTAAAACTAAGAAATTTTATTTTATGTTATGCTTTATTTTTGATATAATGTAAAAAAGCATTGTTAAAAAATATTTATCTATAACTACAAATGGTATTTAATTATGAACATCATTAATAATTACCTCATGATTCAATCAAATAACTCATGATTTAATTGACAATAGCATTATAAATAATTTTAATTAATTATATTTAACTAATAAAAAAATTTATGGCCAAAGTTGGTTCACCATCGAATAATTAAGCAATATAATAAAATGTCAAATTAATTAATTTTTTAAATACTATAATAAAATATTATTTTCTTATAATTACAAAACTTATTGCTAATTTAATCATTAACAAAAGTACTAATTATTTAGTTGGCAAAATTATTGCAAATAATAGGCAGTAAATAAATTATTTCGTAATAATTTGTACAAAACAAATTCATTTATCATTTAAAAATAAACTGTATATTAGATTATAAAGCTTAATAACTTATTTGATATTATTTAGTTTATATTATAATAAGTATAAAATATTTTTAAATCAGATAAACATGCAATCAAATCGTGTCAATAATAAAAGGCGAATAATATTTATTATATCAAATAACCATGATGAAACGTTAATAATTGCAGTAATAGAACAATATTTTCGAAAGTATGGACTAATGGTTGCAAACAATTTCGACGAATACGAGTCGAGAGTTCGTACGAAACGGCGAATAATATCTACAATCTTATGGCAAATCGCAGTCATTCTCTTCGGCGTTCGGTACGGAGTGTCGGCGCTAATCGGCGAGCAGTGGATACGAATATTCATGAGTGACGCAAACTACTTACTGGGCAATGAGAAGATTTTTTGCATGTTCATTTATCGTGCTGGCATGTGCAAACTTCTCACTCAGTATTCTTGTACAAATGGCATACATTTCAACGTTCTATCAATTCCTGAATGACTATAAATACAAGCTTTGTATACCATTGAGTCGATTACACGCCCGACGGCTAACCCATGTCTACAACCTATTGGCCAAATACTACATTCCATACATATTCTGGTTGTTATAGGTGTTAATGTTTGTTTGCCTAAACGTACCGCCGGTGTGGGCGTACTTCGCACTCGACTCCGGTATTACGCTAATTGGCATAATATTCTGGGCTATACTCGACGTACCGCAGGTCAGTCACGCCTGTCTGTGGATAACCGTCAGCGCCGTCGCCGCGTCGTTGCCCTTACTCTACATGTACTACAAGTTCAAAGAGATTGCGGCAAAAATGCAAAAAAGTGCGAATGCGGGTAATCGCGCGCTACTGATGCGCGCGATTTGCGAACACCAACTGCTGCTCAAACTTATGATTACTATTAACCGATTTTACAAATTTGCGATATTTATTGGCTATTATACATTTACTTTAGGCGTTTTGGTACTTGTTTATTTGATTAATGATGGCGAAATAAATTTATACATGCGCATTATTATTACGCTGATATGTTTTTGCATATTTACGGCGGTTTTTGTATTCAATCTGTTCTGTGCACTCGTCAGCCGATGGGCGCATAAAACGTATAAACGATTGTTTGGCTATTTGTGCCGAAATCGAGTGCCAATTGCGCCGAAGTTTAAAATTCAGGCGTTTGCGGCCAAACTGTCCGGCCGTCGCATTGCCTTTCATTGCTTGAATTTGTTTGCGATGACTACTCGTGCGTTCTCTACCTACTTGGCCGGCATTGCCGCTAATTATATCCTTGTTATGAGTATTATGTCTAATATTATTAAATAGGTTACTTCTATACTATGCTAAATTTTAATATTAATAATTAAATTTATAATAACTTAGTTTTACTGCAATAATATTCTATAAAAATATTAAGAAACATGTATATGTAATAAATAAATAATTGCTTTTGCTGTTAATTGATATATTAATTACATTTTTGAACTCAAGCTAAATATGACAATATTAGTTTGATATAAACAGAAATAATTAATCTATACAAAATAGTACTGTATATAAAATAAATCAATAAGCTCATTGACTTATATTCATATAATTAGTAATGCATAAAAAATAATAATGTTGTATAATATTTCATCGGCATTATTATTTAATATTTATAGTTTTGCTTTGTTATCTGTTATTATACTGTTTAAATTTAATATAAATTCTATTAAATAAAAATAATGTCTGTTTTAACAGATCTAGAGGTAAATTGGACTTCGTAATAATTACAAAATAACTATCAGTTGCTTAAAATATAAAGTATTGTTTGACTGTTGAATTAATATTTAAACAGATTAAATAAATTAAACCCATCTGCCATATTATTGTCATGTGCCACCTTTTCGGGTACTGCCAAAGCAGATCCTGCCCGGGAAAGGGATGCACTAGACCTTCGACAACGGCTCCGAGGGCAGTAACCGCTCTCAAAGACGAGTCGGGGATAACACTAGAAAGTGAGGTTTGTCGCGTTGAGGAGCGTTATGGGCTGGTGTCACTGGTTTGAATGACGCCCTGCTGCTGAAGGGGCTGTCGCGACGTCGGCTGTGGGATGGATTATCACTTGCTTCGATGACGCCGCGAAAATATGGGGTGCGTCACGACGCCCTCGAAATCCAGGGGTCGTCGACGGTTGACTGCTGAGCTAACGACGCCGGTGTATAGGGACGGCGTCGTCTAGCGCTGGGTCTCGATATGGCTTTGCTGTGCCTCGTCCGCGCCGTATAACTCTCTAATTCTCTCTACTCGTCCTTCACTTTGGCACTCACTAATGCTACGACACCCCTCAATCCACGACGGCGTCGTCAAATAAGGGTTATCGTTGATGGGATGAGTGGAGACGGCCTGTCTCAACACCCTTGCTCTCGACTGTCTCTCACTGACACGCTCTTCAAAATCAATCTCTCGTTGCACTCAAAGACACACTTTCATTATCACACTTTTCATTCACTAAATCAACAAATATTTCACTTGAAAACCGGTATTTATTAATGACAACTCAATTACTATTTACAAATTACACTAAATAAACAATAAAACAGACAATGAAAAGATGTGTTAGTCGCAGCCCGTCGGCCACGACGTAGCCTTTCGGCTACAAATTACACGTCGACTCGTGTCTACATATCGACGTCAAACTAAAACTAATCGCCAATCGCCTTGACTGCGTCTCGACAACGCCTTATATCCTCTCAGTCCACGTGTCGGGTCACTCATATGACGTCTGTCGTCTAACCCGGTTGTCGTCTGGGCTCCAAGGCCTGTGCTCTGCCCAGGGCTTCCAATAAAGTGCTAGTTGCCCAGTCACTACCTTTACTGCATTATACATTATTACACTGAAACATTTTATTATTCACATAAAGGATTATTTAATATACAATAGGTTATAAGATTATTTAAGAAAATACAACCACTATAATTTACAATGAATTGTAAATGCTACAATTTAAAATTTAATAAATTATTTGTTTAAATAATGAAATTATTTATTCTAAATAAATATTTCGCCACAACATGCAATATTTTGCTTATATTTCAATTCTATGCTGTGCACTGTAAACGAAGTCAATACAACATGGCACCTTGCACCTGTATTGTCAAATGGGGCGTGAGCAAAATTGCATGCGGGGGTTATTATGCATACGATTTAGCGCCGGTATTAAAA
This sequence comes from Metabelba pulverosa, assembly GCA_034697605.1. Lineage (NCBI taxonomy): Eukaryota > Metazoa > Arthropoda > Arachnida > Sarcoptiformes > Damaeidae > Metabelba > Metabelba pulverosa. The sequence goes on from JAQIXC010001465.1 coordinate 9,430, forward strand.
TCAGCAAGCTCACATCTAATAGAAAACAAACGATATTTTCACAGTTTCACATTATATAATAAGCATATAACCCATTTGAGCGCAAATAGCATGGGCGATTTTAAATTTGATCGCATATGTATTGTCAACGCAACCGGTTTGAAAACAATCGATGCGAACTCATTCAACGGCACCGATAGCTACACCTCTGGCGTGACATTCGAAAACACGCCAAATCTGATCGACGCCAATAAACAAGTATATAATATATTAAGTAAATTCACCGAGCTACTTTGAATTAATTTGATTGGCAATAACGGCCTGGATACTATTCCTACTAACATGTTCGACCCGAGTGTAACCGGCTTTACGAGCCCACTCCTATTTCTTGGGCTATATCACACAAACGTTAAGACTATCGGCGACTACGCGTTCAGACATTTAAACAATTTTCAAGAATTGGTTTTACGTAACACATCCGTCGCACACATACTGGACAACGCGTTCCGATTCGACAATAACAGCGCCGAACGACTTGAGCTCAGTTTCGAAGACAATACTCATCTGAACGCCGAAGGCTTTGCTAGAAGTCTATTGAATATCTCGATTAAAACAGTCGTATCGATGAACGGTAACGGACGGCCAGTGGCCACGTATTTGGATGAAAAGCTATTTCTACCGTTTCTCGAAGCGCATGCTGAAAATAAACTTGAAGTATATGATAAACTAGATTGTAGAGATTGTCGCTCCACATGGGCTCTAAACCGTAAACATGCTAATTGGACAGTTGAGGTGGGCTGCTTAGAGTGTGAAAATAAAATTTTGCGTGTTGGTTGCGCAAATGGAAACTTGTTTTTAAATCCTGCTAATTTTAATAAATGCTCGTAACCTACATGTTTGTTTAATAAATTTAACAATACAATTTATAAAGTCTTATGCTACAATGTACTTTACAAATATTTGAATCAATAAATACCTGGTCTTATTGCATCGAACAAGTTAAGATAATATTTATATATTTTTTATTTTGTATAAAATATTTATTTTTTAATAAATAAGTTCGGATTATATGTAATAATATAATTTTTAATACAATTTTGCATCATTATACAGTACAATGCATATATCCGTCGTCGTCTAAAACGCTAATATTTCTAAAACTATTTGGCCGATTCTGCTCGTGTTTCTTTTAAAACACGTATAAAGTTGTCACCGAACTTTTTTGTATTGATTATATTAACATTGAATTGATTATTTTAAAATTAACAATAAATAACGTATTAAATAAATATCTATTAATAAATTTACGAATTAATGATATGGTTACAATAAACACAAAAATTGATGAGGGACGTGTTTCTGGAATCTTTAAAATTTGACCTCTGACCCATTCTATATGTAAAATAAAACAAGTTTTTCAAAATTTTACTAGCTTATAACCTTTGACCTAGTGAAGATAATTTAACGGTTGTGGTGCCAAAAGCTTTCTTTTATCAAACTCTAAAAACTATATTTATGAAATTTTGATTATATTATTAATATTTAATTTTACATATTAAATATTTTGTGTTATTCTTGGCGGTTTAGGCTGCAATTGTATTTAGAAGCTAACTTGATCTAATACTGAACACAAATTTTTATTTGGAAATAAGTTACATAATAATGCTAATAATAAAATTTAAAAAATATACGTTAATACAGCCGTTAATTACGACATACCAATCGGCGCGTTTGGGATTAGTAGCCCAATACGAGTGGCAGTCGTCGCAATCGAGTGCGTCGTGAGTCCACAGTCGCTGTCCGGCGCGCGACTCGAGATACGGACGGAACAACTTCTCATCCAAATAGTCGGCCACCGGCTGGCCGTTGCCTTACACCGTGATGCTCGCGTTGACATTGATTTGCGCCAAACTATCGGCGAAATTCTCGGCAATCAGTAGTCGATTGTCGGTCAGCGATAGAGATAACGTATGATTTATCTGATTAGTGGCGAATCGGAACGCGTTGGTCGGTATGTGCGCAACGGATGTGTTTCGAATTGCCAAATCGGCTAAGTGGTTTAGATTTGCTAACGCATTCTCGCCAATCACCTTGACACTTTGGCCTGTCATGCTTAATTTACAAACTTGACTCTCATAGCCGATTCTGTGCGGATCGAACAGATTGGCCGGAATGGTATCGAACCCGTTATCGCCGTTCACTTCAATCGCATCGAGATTTACGAACCGTTCGAGTGTCGCGAATACGACGCGATTGCCGTCCGCTATACGCGTGTTGTTACCAAAGTGCGCGAAAGCCGTCCACTGGTCGGTGCGGTTGAACGCGTCTTTATCGATGTATTTTAAGCTTGCTGCATTTTCTATCAAGATTGTATCAAACATAATATTGGCGAATGTGTCGGCTTTGAGCGCAGTTACGGCGGTATTGCTGAGTGAGAATTTGTAGAATCGTTTGCCAGTCGTCGGTAGACTTCGGCTGACGTTTGCGAATATCGCCAACAAATTGATGTCCGCATCGCCCGAACAGCTGAGAAATGTTTGGTCTATATATTCAAGTATATCACAAGTGCACGGGTAGAGTAGTTCGGCGCTCGGACAGGGCGTATGATTTATTATGTACGACAAGTTCGCCAGTATTACCAAAATGTTTAGCAATAGCGGATCTATTTGTAAATAATTATACAATATTATTAAATTATGTTAATTCAATTTTATATTTAATGTTAATATGTATTTTGTATCATGTAATTACTTACTCATTTTACTAATAATCGTTGTAAACTGTTATAATACAGTATAAATAAATTTGTATAATTGTTTATAGAAAACTAGCTTACTTATAATAGTTACAATTTGTTGCATGTAATATCAAATTATATGTTTTTACAGACCTGTACGATCGCCGCGCGCATCGGCTCTATTGCCGCGCCGTTTGTCAAAGAAATGGTCTGTATAAAAAAATGTTGAAACCTTCTTAGTTAATTAATTAGCAAAATTGTTTTAAAAAGTATTTTCTTGCTAAAAAATAATTCTGTTAAATTAAACAAACTATTTTACACAGAAGTAAACGTTCCATAGCTATCAGCTATTTTTGGCAAATAACTTGTAACACATTTCCTTTAGTTGATAGGAATCTGCCCATTGCCAAAAATAATTGATAAATATCTTATAATTTGACCAAGCTATTTTTTCAGCGTATGAGATAGTTATGAGTTAACTATTATTGAATTATTATTGAAACTGTATTAAATATTTTTTTACTAAAAGTATCTATGTAAAGAAAATAGCTGGAATAACTTTAAATAAATTGTTTAATATTATAATTTATAAATAATTTACTATAGTTAGTTTTATAGCAGCAACTATTTACTAGTAATATTATTTTATTAATCACATAAAATAGGCTTAAATTTAATTATAAACTTAAACAATTTTTAATCAGTTGTAAGGTATGGTTAAAATATGTAAAAATATACTTGCTAATAAATTGCACACACGAATTTCGGTCTATCGATGCTTGTGTTCGGATTACGCGCATTCGCGGCGACGCTTCTGACGCTGTTTTCGCCCGAAACGAGAGGCCGAGAAATACCCAACAGTCTGGCCGACGTCGAACAGCTAAACGAAATTAGCAAGCACGAAACTAGCGTTTAATAAAACATTATAAAATGTATTCTTTAACAAATTAATTAAATAGATGTATCTCAAAATAAATCAACAAGTCACAAGAGCTGAATTGAAATTGTACTTTATATAGTAAGTTAAAATAATGCTCACATTTAGTAGACATGTTAGTTATAAATTTTTTAATGAGTGCCATTTACAGAACGCTATTTTAATTCGTCAATTTTATGTGTTTTTATTTACTAATGATTCACGTTAAAATCAAAACAAGCATGACTTAAGACCTTGCTTACTTAAAGATGAAATATTAGTAAACTAAATTAATAGATAATTTTAATTTTATTTAAAACATTTATTAAATCGAGATGAAAGAAAGATTACGAATTTTATAAACTAGATACAGGTATAAATAAATTTCTAGCAATATTAATTTATAGATTAATAAAGTACATTATCGTATAATATAATTATATTAAAAGCAAATATTTATTTTCGAAAAGTTTCATGTACATAATCGATAACATTGAATTTAGTTAAAATTGAGCGGTGTTAAGTCTCGCCGCCCACCTCGGCGCCCGTCTCGCCGGCTACCGCGTATTTGCCGTCCCATTTATTGCCGAAAATATCGCCCTTGGTGTCGCCGCTGGCCGAACCCTTGGCGCTGGCCTTAACCCCAAACGAGAAATAGTTGTAAATACCCGGCGCCTGACCGCGCAGATAGGGATTCGACCGATGGGGGCCGCCGTCATCATCGTCGTCGTCTTCATGGTGGCTGTGGTACCGGTGCGCCGGGAAGTGCGGCCGTCGGTGATGGTGCCGACGCGCCGCTGGATAGTCGTAGTCGTGATATGCATACACTATCGCAACCAATGCCAGAATTAGCAGCGCTTTGATCGCAATCATCGCTCAATTTTATCTAACTAGTTATTATTGAATAACGTTAAGTAAACAAGTTAAATATTTATCAAGTGTTTTCACAAATGTTTCATTTATGAACATATATTTTAACAATGATATTCTTACATTCTTTATTATTACAAAGCAAATTTTCCTTATGTTCATTAGTCTTGATAAAATGGCAGAACATGTGTTACAACACTATTGAGTATTTAATTTCATTAATAATTTATATTTTTATTATTGAAAATATTATAAAATTATTATGTAATTAATTAGCCAGCTCTTATATTAGCAACATTTTTTAAAATAATAAATTACTAATGTTAAAGCTAGTTTAATTTAATCAATGCAAATTTATTAAATACTATTGCTTAATTATTGACAAATATAAACTAAAATAATTATTTATTAACATAATAACATTTGTGCAAAGCGGACTATTTTAGCTAGATGGCCGGTAATAGCGTGCATAGCCCAGGCCCACGCATACCATCAGGGTTACGAATAGTGTTGCCAGTTCTTAGTTTGCTATTCCGGGAGAAATGGAAAAATTTTCTTGATTTCACCTTGAGCATTCCTTGAAATCAGATTTTCAAACTGAAATAACACATAATATTTATTACAAAGTTAATTAATAATAGGATTTGTAAAAGTGAAATTTTGGAAACGTTTCACGTGATATTAGTAAAATTAGTAACATT
>JAQIXC010001466.1:0-14621 GCA_034697605.1 Metabelba pulverosa
TTTTGATGAATTTCTTTCAATTTTCGCTTGTGAGTCATTATGGAAAAATTTCGTTTTTATTCAAAATTGTACAAAATTGAGCTTGATCTGAGGTGATATTATGTCTTTAATTTGCATTTCCAAAATTCTTCTTCTCACTTATTGTTTATAACTTGGAGTTTAGTAAATAGAACTTAAAATGGTACACAGTATCTTTAAAAAATAAATATATTGTCACATTGATCTAAAAGTTGATAATTTTTTTAATATGATTAATTCTTAAAATGAATAGACTTTTATTTTTTAAAATTAATAAAATAAGCAATACTATATTTACTTAAAATAATTGCATCTAATGATGTTAATTATAACGGTTTATATTACTTTAATTTTAGATATCCTGTAAACATAACAAAATTTATATTAAAAATAGCAAAATTGTTGAAACCTATATCTCAAAAGAAAAATATTTAACTAAACTGAAGGAATATTTTAATAGACTGTAGCATAAATTTAAACAAACTAGTTTGTTTTTAAAAACTACAGCAATACTGTATGTCTGGTAAACATTACACTGTATAAAAGTTTTGTCAACTAATTTCCAATCGATTATCTGAGTTATAATTACGAACACAACTCTTATCTCTGTTTGCTCTGAGTTTTCCAGTCATTAGTATCGCAATAATTCCGAAACATATTTATAGACTAACGCATCAAATATAGAAAAAATTGATTTTTATTTTCCACTTCACATCTAACGCCCAAAATCACACAGACATTAGTGTTTGCTATTACTTCGGAATGTGATTAATACCGTATTAATGTATCTCACTTATTATGCTGAATAATGCAATAAAATATTTATAAATGTATGATTGCGATTTAAATAATTTTAGTTCGAGTATAAAATTATATCACTATTGAAAACAATGCTTTCAATTTCAAAGTTTAAAAATTTTTTACGATTAATGTTATTATTAACTTATCAAGCAGTAAATTTTTTTTAATTCCAGATTTTTGCATGACTTAATGACTTAAATGAATAACAAATGTCTTATTTATTACAAATATTTGAGTTTTATAGTAATTAAATATTAAGATCTAGCTAAAACTTAGGGCTATTTATCTCAAGAGCGAGTTTATTTGATTAAATAAAATAAGCTTGGTGTTGAACGCTAGGCTCTATTTAAATGTATATTAGAGACACTCAATAACTGTCGAGAAAATATATGAATGTAATGCTATTGCGAAAGAAAGAAATTATAATAAAATAAACACTCAATCATTAATCTATCAGAAAAATAGTCCTTAACTTAAACTCATTCAACAGAATATCTTTAGTTACCTAAGCATTAGAGAAGAACAACAAAAAAGATAAAACATTTGACTAAAACACATATAAGACTAGAAACTAATGCAAGAAATTCTTATTTATGAGTAGAGTATTGGCGCTGAAGAGGAACAGAAGAGAAGAGAATAGAAGCGAACGAATGGATTGCATGGATTCGATAGATTGGGTGAAAATTCATTTGAATTCTTAATAGCATTTGGACTAAACATCGGAAGACCGGAGGCGTTGGTGTCTGAGTCTAATACTGACCATTAGAATAGAGGAGTAGAGGAAAGGCATGAGAAGTGCAGTGAATGACAAATGCGAATTCGGCGCCGAACTAGAGCTGTAGAGGAGCTGTAGTGAAGCTGTAGTGGCTGTTGTAGTGGATGTGGTCTGGTGTGTCGGTAGTGGCGTAACTGGAAGGCCAACGTCGACCTGGCTAATTACCCTGCTCACTCGCGCCGAATTGATCATTGTTGCGTTGGTGCGCCAGCAGGAGTACGTCGATTGGGCGCACCCGTAGCCGAGACATTGAAAAATGATTGGCGGCATTGGGAGTCGGCATCATGGCACTCGTAGGCGCGGCTCGTCGCCCCAGATCCTCGTGCCCGGGCTCGCCTCCAAACGCCTGTCCACTCAGATCGAGGAGGAAGAGGAACGGGTGGTCGAGACGGATGAGAAGTCGGGGGACAGCAGTTCGAAGGCGAGTGAGAGGGCGAGCGGAGAGAAGGCCGACAAAGTGAGTCAGAAGTCCGAATCAGTGCAGTCCGAGTCGCCGGTGGAGACGAGTGCCGCCACTACTGCTGCTGACCCTCAGAGTACGCCTCAGCGGAGAAGTGCCGTCACATCTGCCGCCGCTCAGCGGCTCCGACGACAGTCGACTCAATCGCAACTCCAAAGCCTCGCGAATCTCAATGGCTCTCGACTTCAGACCCGACTTAGTATTACTGATTTGCCCTCTGGGGTCAGGTTTCGCCAACGCCGCCGCGCCGTCGAGATATCCGACCAACGCACCTGTGTCTTGCTACATTCACGCCTCAAAGGCATGAAGCTCGAGGACATTGCGTAAGTTTACCATGCTACTCTTTATTGTGATACTATGTTACTTGGATTAATAATTGCCAATTTGACACTAATTTGTTTTAACAATTCACTCGATATATGAAAACTAATTTCTAATTCATTTACAAACTTGTTAATTTAAGTTTTATTTTAGAATTTCTAAACTTACTAAAGTTATTTTAAAATAATTATTAAGGATTTTATATTATACAAAATTAGTGCTATGCTATAAGAATAGAATTAAGATATAAGCGCATTGAATGTATAGTAGAAGTAAAGTATTTTTTCCACATCTATTGATAGTAATTAAAAAATAACTACAAAAATAATACTTTATTATAATTATATTTTTAAATTTTTACTTTAAACATAGTTTTAACATTTAATATAAATAGATTATCATAGAGATATAATTATTTTTATTATATTTCACAGTATTGGTAAATAAAAAAATATTTCTGCAATTTAGTAATAAATCATAAGTTAATTATATTTCATTTGAATTTATTTATAGTCATTACATGAAAATTAGTAATTTATTTCTGAAATATAATTATATTTATAAATAAATATATTTATTTGCTTTTAGTTTAAATGTCAGTTAAAAATTAATAAATATTTTTATAGATGTATTTTACTAAACTGCATTAACTTATATGCAGTATTGCATTTAAAATATAAATTTTTATTTTTTATATAGCTTGTTTATAAACGTATTTACATAGTTTTATATTATTACATTAGAAAGCATATTGTTTCATTTTATTCGTTAAACAAAATTTAGTTATTTATCAGTCGGAAAGCTAAACATGTTAGGTTTAATAATTATTTTAGAAAATATGTTAAAATTACCCATTTTAAAGAATAAATACGGTTTATAATTAAGTTAGTTTAATAATTAATATTTTAATAACTTTGTCAACTGAATGCATAATATTCAGTACATTAATGTTACCAAAATCTACTTTACTACATAGTACATATATTTAGCTAACTTTAATAATTGTTATTTTTATTTATTTCAAATATAAATTTAATTAAGAATTATATTTAGTTTCACTATAACTGTATCTAAATATAGGCATGATTAATAAATTCTGTAATATAACGTTTTATTAAATTTATTGGTTGTTACTTGCTTATTATGCGTATATTAATTTACATTAAAAATAAATTAATAAGCAAACAAGTTTATGTCTTTGACTCTAAATTAATAACGTTAATGTTTTATTATAATTTTGTTATAATTAAATTTTATAATTATGTGTTTGTTTTATGTGTACTGTTATTGAAGATATTAGAAATAGAATCAAACTTGATTTAAACTTTATATTTAAAAAGTAATGAATTAATTATCATTTTAAAAATAAAAATAGTTATAATTATACTTTGGTTATGCAAATTATGTAGATATAAATCACTAATGACTTTAACTCATTTAAAATTTATGCATTAAAATTTATAAAATTTTGCATATATAATTCAAAGACAAACATTTGTATAAATGTATTTCTCAAAATGTTATTGTATTTATAAAAGAACAATTTAATTATTAATGAATTTAGCATGTTCTACGCTAATATTAATATACAGTAATTATTATAGTTATTTAAAATTACATTAAATTGTATTATATTATTAAAAATTTGTATATAAAATAATTTTATATATTTTTCTAGATATTTTAACTTTACATAAAAATATAAATTATAAACAGCACTGCATGATAACTTTATACTAATATAAAAATATATCTTGATATATTATTGTACAAGAAATATATTTTTTGTATAAACAAGATTAAAATATTTTTTATTTTGAATTCTGAATAATTCATAGAACAAACGAAAACAAATTATTTCTTTTCTTTTGTTGCAATGATTTTATTAAATGTATTGTTTGTAAGGAATTTATGTTTAATACAATAGAGTATAGAATTTAGGCAAAATTTGCATGCTAGTATTAATATTATAAAATAAAATTCCAAACATTAAATGGGAAACGCGTAGAGAATGAGTGCAGTATTCATGTGTAGAGTTAGAGTTGTATTCATTTGGCACAACATTATCGATGCGAACGGAATCGCATAGTTTGAGTCAAATTCTGTTCAATATAGGCGGCGCTCGTAGCCCGAGCTCAATGACATACGTGTGCCGTAATAGCTGAGAGTAGAGTTGTATAATAGAGAGAGCTATGAATCGGCGAGGAATGGCATGTAGTGTTGGCATGAGAGTCCCACCCTATTTCTCGTATATATGGGAGCATCCCTGTGCCGAGTGTACTGTACAAATGTATGTGTATGTGCTGAACGGCATCGTAGGCTGTGCTGCATAGAGTGGTCGCGCGAACTGATCTACTTTTTCTCGATATCGCTCGCTCTCTGGCTCTGTCTGTGTATGCCTGAGCTCTGTATGCCTGTGCTCTGTATGCCTGTGCTCTGAATATGCCTGCGCTCTCCTATTCAGTCAAAATCAATCATTAGATTCGAGTTCTGGAGAACTGGAGAACAGAAAACACATACAGAGAGTGAGTGAGGAGTGAGAGAGCGAACGGAATACAACGAATTGGTGAATAGGCGGACAAAAAGGCCTCAAATTGTTTGTTGAAATGAATTAGAAATTAAGCGAATATTTCGAGTGATTCGAGTGAATCGAGTGAATGAGTGAATTGTTTTCGTCTATTCGTCTCAAACCTATTAATCGCGTAATAATCGGATAAACCGTTTGTTTGTTTTCGACCGAATCGGATGGCAATGATCGCAGTCTTCAGGCACTAAGTGCTGAAGTGAGTGCTTGTGGCGGTGCGGGAGCGGCCGGAGAGGCGAGCGGTGGTCCGTCGTATCTGAGCGGTCAAAGTCATCGGCGATTGACTGCACTCTACAATAGCTATGGCACAGAGTCTGCGGCGTTAGCCGAAGCGCGCAATATGGCTAAGCGTAGAGGCGTACAGGCGCCCGGCCTCGGCAAGGGACCCACTTCGCTCTTCGTGTTCAGTGAAGACAACTTCATCCGCAGACACACCAGGTTCATCATCGAATGGCCATATCCTTTCGTTACACTCTAGCATACTTCTATTATTATGCTTCTAATTATACCTGTCTCAATTTATTTTCTATTCATCTATCCTACTATTTCCGTATTACTAATTAAATTATTTTTATTATTTAACCAAAATTTATATTTTTTCATGTTTGTTTTATTTTTGTTAATATTTTTATCTGTGGTTTAGGGCATAATAATATAAACATTATGAAATATTTTTAAATAGTTGGTTTATTTTCTAATAAGTAATTATTATATATTTATAAATCTAATTTTTTATTGTAAATAAGAGGTGTATTATATTTATTAGAAATTCTAATTTACTGTTTATTTTTAACGGTTTTGCAGGAATTGATTATTTATTTTGGAAATATTTAGCCATTTTATAAAAATAGTCATTTTGGTATATCTAATATAGATTATTTTGCATTGCATATTTAGCCAATTTATACTTTGTTAGTAGCAGTTCATTATAAAAGAGTTAATATTAATTTGTTTGACTATAAAATTCTAAACGCTTAGTATAAAAATATGAATGCACTTTATGTTTTGGTTTGAATTATGTATTTTGCATACGTTTTCACTATTTAATGCATCACTTGATCAGCAATTCTCATAGACTTAATGTATGACTTAAGCGGCTCTTGTCTTAAGTTTTGATTTTATCCAAATTATTGACTTTTTATTTGTTTATTCAATCAATTTCTATATATTTATATATTTGACTACACTTTACACGAAACAAATTTTTGCCCATTTTTGGATCAAAAATTGATTTGAGAGCATATAGTGAGTCAGAAATGCGAATGGAGTACAACATTTCGAGGTTTTCGACGTAAAAACGAATCGCATTTTTAAAAACAATCAATAATTTCGTTTCTTTTGGTTCTTTTGGTTCGCATTTTATTACGCGATTTAAGTTATGCTCCGCTTTGATGAGTTGCGTTCGCCTGTAAATACATCTGTCCAGCAGTACAGCAGTACTTCCGATTAGGCTTTGCAGGAAAGACGATAAACAACGGCTTTTATGTGAACCAAATTCGCGAACACACAGGCATTTTGCAAATTTATCATGCTACTAAAAATTGCACAGTTCCCTTTTTTTCTTTCTAATTCTAATGTGCTAGCAAATTAATTTTTCTCAATTAATTTAATTTTGTTTTATACACTGTATTTATAAATTTATTTAAAACTAGGCTTTCAAATAGCATTCATGCTTTTTATTAGAGTATTACTAATACTATAATTATTACAAATTATGCAAAACTGTATCTTTAATTTGAATATATTTTTGAAAAAAATGTACGCTAGAATTATGCAATGTCATTAATTAATGTAGCAGGCATATTTAATTTTGTTTGAAAATGTAGTTTTTCTGGCATTTAGCTTAAATCAGTGTTTTTATTGAGCCATTTGTTATGCCTTCGCTATTGTAATTCCGAGAAATTTGTTATTTCCACTTATTTTCGCTAATGTATAGCAATCACAGAATTTTTTTCGGTTCAGTTTTACTACATTTTGCTTAAATTTAATATATAGTATATCTATATAACTGAGAGAATTGCACAAAATTCTTCTGTTTTTATTGTTTTTCGAGGTTTTTGTATTTCAATTATTATACAATTCGTACTATTTTAGCAAAACTAGCGACGAATTCGGAATAAATACTTATTTGAGTAGAGATTTCAGTCAATTAGTGGGTTTCGCGAGAAATGAATTTTCAAAACCATCTCAACACACAAACACACAATTTCTGCCTCCGATTGCACCCAAAGGTTAAATCTCTTGACTTTTTTTTAGCTCCGCTTAACAACAAATCAATACTTATCAGGAAAATATGAAAAATCAATTATTTGTTTTTGCTCTGATTATTCTTATATAAATTTGAACATTCTAATTTTGCACACTAGCACGTAATGATGAAACAAAATTCTTGAAATCGATTCAAACATTTTCCTTAACTTTGAATTTGGCATTTGTTTCGACACTGTTTTCGAATATGCGGTTCTTCTCACCATTATTGCCAACTGTGTGGTGTTGGCGCTCGAGGAACACCTGCCCGGGAAGGACAGGACGCCTTTGGCCCTCCAACTGGTAGGCAATTGTTTCTAATTATGTTTTCAATTTTTTAATTTTAAATTTAGGATTTCTATTTAATTATTTTGTGATTTGATTATTAATTTTGTAATATTTTGAAATGTTTTTATAAAGATATAATTATTAGTTGCTAACTATTAGTTTCTAAATAAAATGCCATAATGAGGTTATTGTTTTATAAATTTAAGTTTATTGATCAATTATAATTAATGACAAGTAATATATTAATGCAATTATTAAGAATATTAATATAAATTCCAATAATACCAACAGTAATATTATTACAATAATTCAAAAATTAGAATATTAGTTATTGTTAGTTATATAAAATATTATCAATCGTCAGTCAATTGATTGTGAATACGAGTTTGTGGAATTGGACTAATAATAATGAGTTTGTGTTTACCATGTTTGTTTTGCAGGAAACGTCAGAGCCTTACTTTCTAGGCATCTTCTGTATGGAGGCCGCATTAAAAATATTAGCATTAGGATTTATACTTCATAAAGGATCTTATTTAAGAAATGTTTGGAATATTTTGGATTTTATAGTAGTCCTAACCGGGTATGTCAATCCATTTTATTATGCGCATTTTTAATATTTTCTTAGATTACTCTTCATATTTATTTATTAGATTAAATTTAGATATTAGTGTATATCTAGATATTTAGTAATAGTTTTAATTTTTAAAGTATTTGTTTGTCTATAGATTTATAGAATTATTTTTACTGTAAATATATTTATTAGAATAGATTTTTGTTTGCATTTAATCGCTTCGTCGAAATGTATTCGTTTTTTATTTGAATTGTTTTCTTATTTCTCAAAACATTTTATTTTGAATTGTCATTAAGTTTTCGATTTGACTTCAGAAACAGACAAATATATAAATATCAATCAATTTTTAAAATAGAGTTGAGACCAGACTCGGGAGTGAGGACTGGAATTCTAATTATGAAAATAGCGTTTTATCGATCCGACAGAGTATAGGAAATGCGCTCTCTTTTCGACTTCAGTTCCAAATAAATAATAAATAGACTCTTACTTTGCTTTCTTCGGCAGACACTGTACCTCTAATATTCATCATAGATGTGCCTTTATATTAGTTTTAATTAATTTTCCATTCCTAATTGTTGCAGCTTGTACGAAATTAATTTAATCAATAGTTTTACAATTAATAATTTAAATATAAATGTTACCGAATTGGTTAGATTTAAACAAGATAAAGAAATTAACTTTTATTAAATTTTTAATTCAAATATGTTTTAATGTAAGACTAATTATTTATTATCATTATAAATTTGATTAAAATAAAATCAGATATAAATTAAACAGTAGTACTACAATATAATAATTTTCAAAATCCCAACTGAGATGTTAGCTTGTTTAAAATAATTAGCATTTTATAGCTTTTATAAAAATAAATTATAAATATATTTATACACATTTAAATTAATTACAAATAATATGTTTGTTTGTTATTATAGTAAAATTTTTTAAATCGAAAATTTAATGACAACTCAAGCATTAAATGGTTGAACTAATTATTAGAATTCTTAATCATGTATTGAATTGATTACATAAATTAGATCCTAATCTCCGCTCTTTTAGAATTTAGAATAAGAATATTACGAATTAGTTTTTAAAAACTTAATTAATTTTAGTTCATAGTCTAAATGTGTAAAAAAATTACAATAATTTGGTGTTTAGAGTAATAGTCGAAAACGAAGTAGAAATGTAGAAATGAAGTACAAAACCGTATTTTATATAATACAGTGAATGTTGTGTTTTTGCCGAAACAAAAACGTATTATTGATTTGTCTGCTCGTGATATACATTGAAAGACCAAATAAAGTCATTAAATGTATAGTCATTATGTGATTAGATTCTGTTTTTTAAAACAAAAGATAAATTGTTTGAAAAAAACTCTTTTAGTTGTATTCCGAGTAAAGCAATTAATTTGCATCCGATTTAAACAGATATTTAATTAGTAATAATATCTGTATATTAATGTCTGAATTAGTTGTTTCATAAAAATTGAACAATCGGTTTGAATTGTACAGTAGTATTTTTTTTAATTAATGTTTTTAGTTTAGAGGTATGCCCTAGATAGCTAAATATGATGCTAAACCAAACTAGATAGAAATTTAAATTCCTAGTCTTAGCCCATTTGAACAAAGTTAGCCATGTTTTTAGTTTGCATAGCTACATTCTTTCTAATCTAATCAAATCTAAACAAAACCAATTTAAAGATCAACCTAACTAAATATTAAACTACGCCTCTGTTCTTGAAACGAACGGGGTAATCTCTAAAAATGCGCCAAAAATAAATGAGCAGGATGGCCAACAAATTAATCGAAGGAAGTGAAATTAAAAATGTTGACTTCCGGATGCTTCGGTCATTCCGGGTATTGCGTCCGCTTAAGTTAGTGTCCAGAACACCAAGTAAGTCGACACCGCCTCTGCCTCCATACTGCCTCCATACGAACATGCTACTCCCAACTCCCACCTCCACCCAACCCCATCTCTCTCTCTCTCTCTCTCTCTCTCTCTCTCTCTCTCTCTCTCTCTCTCTCTCTCTCTCTCTCCTGCTTTTTATTATCTATCTATTGGCGAAAATTTCCAATTTTTATGACTTCTTTTATTTTTATCTGAACTCTTCGTATAAATCAAATCTCAAATATTGATTTGAATTTTAAAACCATTTTTCCTAATGTTCTATATATTCAGCCAACTAAACAGTATTGTCTCTGAAATTTATTCGTTTGTACTGTGTACAATAACTACAGTATAATACATAACAGCTTAAACGTTGGCTTTTTATTACATTTATTTCTCCTTTTTAACAGTAAAACATTTTGCAAATAAAATTAATTTAAACTAGAATAAAATTTGGTTAAATTTATTTTTAATTAAATTAACTTAGCTTTAACCATGATCATATTGAAAGACTAAATAATTGTATTTAAAAATTATATTTTGTAAATTTAATAAATTTCAAACAAGCTCAATTATACATAATTTCACATAAATTACACTTTTATATAATTTAATTAATAGTGATTGTTTATTTTATACAGTTAATTAATTATAATTTTTGCAATAAATTTGGATTCTGGCTAATATTGTAATTTGAACAGTTATACAGAAATTAGCGGGTAATTTATAAATTGCTACTATCTTAGATTAACCAGAATTATTATATCAAATTAGATGTTTGATTTTTAATCACAAAAACAAAAAAGAAATATTATCTAGTTTACTTAGCTTATGTATTTTGATTAGTAAAGGAAATGTATATAAACTGTGTACTGTACCTTTCTCGATCAATATGCTATTGTTTGCTTTTATATTTTTGTATAATATAAAGGAATAGAGAGCGTATATTAAATAATTATGATAAACACTCTTTAGCACTTTTTTCTCATGATAATTCTTTTAATTAAATGTTTAATTATATAAATATCAAGTAATATAAATTATTTTAAAAAATATTAATTAGTATTAAAATTTTGCACAAATTATAAACAGATTTAAACCCATATTTATAAAAACATTATAATTGAAGTGTTTTTAAATATATCTATGATTCTCCAAATTATAAAAATTTTGAATTATTAATAATATAGCATAAATATGCAATGTAAACATATTTACAATAAAAATAGCCGAGTACTATATTTTAACACTAAAATTATAAATGTTACAAAGTTATATTTATATTTCACATTAAACATTATTTTGTAATAATATAATGGTTTTCCATAAATTTAATCAATTTATAAATACTTAATATTTTAATTTATCTAAACTATACTTTTTATTTTAGTATAATATTTAAATTATTTACTCACCTTGCTATTGCTTCATTTTTGTTAACCTTTTCTAGTCGGCTCTCTCTCTCTCTCTCTCTCTCTCTCTCTCTCTCTCTCTCTCTCTCTCTCTCTCTCTCTCTCCATTCCTCTCTCGCTCTCCTCTTTCCTCCCTTTGACTGCAATTCAATTATTATAACTATATATGAAAGTCATTACAATAACTGGTTTTTATATTTATTCTATTGTTGTGTTTGCGGTTAAAATTGAAACAAAAACGAGTCTTTCGTTTAATATTGATTTTTTGTTCTCTAACTCGTATATAACTACTACTTTATTCTCGTACTAAACAACAAACTAAACAAAATTCTAATTTTATGGTTTAATCAGTTTTGCAAAAGAAGTTTCTTTTACAGTTAAACTATCTTAATATAAAATATTTGCTTAGAATAGAAATTACATAAATTATTTAAATATATTGTAAACATATATTATGTTTGAATACAAATAAAAATTTCTTTCGGGTTTTAGATTAATATATAGTTCTATTCGTAGAATAATTGCAAATATTATTAAAATATTAATAATATGTATGTTTTACTAGAAATAACTAGATCTTAGTTTATTGTAGACTAACAACTAGATTAAAGTAGAATGTAGCAAATTGATATTACAATATACTGCGCTGAATGAATACCTAGTTGAATGTGAATATTTCTGTTTGTTTGTCCAATTTCTGCAGGTTTATTACCTATTTTGCCCCCGCAGACATTAAAGTTTTAGGCGGGGTAGATTTAAAAACCTTAAGAGCCATTAGGGTTTTAAGGCCTTTGAAGCTGGTTTCTGGTGTTCCAAGTAAGTAGTTATCATGTAGATTTTATAGATCATCTAGATATTTGTAGTTGTAGTTGTTTGACGTGCGATGTGCTATACCATGCTCAAATAATTGCTCGATTTTCGAAATCGTTTAAATTGTTATCAACGCAAATGTATGTTTTATGTTTTGGTAGTTTTACATTTTTCATTTTCTAGAATATTTTCCATCATTTTACAAAATATTGATTTTTATGCTAGCTTAAATATTTTTCGTATTATGATTAAATATAATTCAGATTTAGCAAGCAGCATTGAATTATTTGCCGGTATCGCACATCACCAGTAATCCGAACAAATACTAAATGCATAATCGCATGACTCTAATTGCCTGTCAATCCTCTCTATTGTAGTCGAACTCGATATTAGATTTTAATATTTAATTAATGCACAAAACTTTATATTCAAACTATTTTCGCCGAAAACTCACAAATACTCGACATTTAATTTCGCCGAACAATAGCTGATATTATAGCGTTGACTAGAATTAGGGCTAAAAATCGTTAAAAATGGAAATGCTATCAAAGTTTACATTCGATAACCTCTCACTTTCGTGAAATAAGTCGACGCTTTTTCTTCAACATTAACTTAAAAGAGAAAGAATTGATTTATTCGTAAATATTCTTCTTTTTTGCTACGATATCGTATCGCGCGGAGCAAATGCGGCGCTCAATCCCCGGCCAATGTTGCCTTCAATGAGCCTTCAATGTGCCTTCAATGTGCCTTGGTCAAATGCTTAGTAAACCTTGCTCTTTTCTCAATGTCTTGTATTGATCCGAAATCAAAGCGTAGAGTTAGGAAAATAAGTGAAGAATAAAATGCAAAAATTGATTTAAAGACAAAAACGGTTAAGAATTGCATTAACTCCTGCTTTTAATACGAATCTTCTTTTTTATTCCAAGCATTTCCTATTAGTCTTATTTATACTTAATATACAGTACTGTATAAAATAAACGAAATACCATATATACAGTGTACTATATGGTTATATAGTTTAGACGGAATAGTTTTGCCAATAATTTCAATTCGAGATATCTCTTCTGCTCTCTCGAGCTAAACCTTAAATTGAATGATAAAATAAAATATTATTTTTAAAGTAAATACAGTTTTTCTGCAACTCTAGAGTTCAATAGATATTCGATGCGACGGAAATAGATAGCAGTTTTTGCCCGATTCGCTCAAACCAACTGGATCAAATCATATGATTCTAGTCTATCAACGTTATTTTTTATTTCGTACCACTAATAAAATTCTGAACCATTTCCACTAAAATAAGAAATACACTGACCAATTTTTGAAACATACAAAAACATTAAATTAATTTATTTCACTAAACAAATAGAAACAATTGCCGAAAACAATAGCATTTAATGTTGTTTTATGACTTTGGAGAAAATATGCAACTTTTCACTTTGATTGCCAGTCTGCAATGTGTAGCATGCTCAGTTTGGACTCACTGTTGCCTTCGCCGTCCTTAGGTCTTCAAGTCGTCTTAAAGTCCATAATCAAAGCGATGGCTCCATTATTACAAATCGGTTTATTAGTGTTGTTTGCAATCGTCATATTCGCCATAATAGGCCTTGACTTCTATGAGGGCGCTCTCCACAAGACCTGCTTTAGTTTGCCAGACCTGAGTAAGTGCTACTACCTGTGCCGTGCAGGACAACCGGCCACACGATTCCCGACCCCAACCCAACCATTCGGCTAACACTGCATTTTAAATGAGTTGGAAATTGCTAAATGCTAAGTTAGCTAAAATGTCAATTGATCGAATTGTTCTAGCTCAAATATTTCGAGAAGGCGATGCTCAATTGGAAACGCCGTGCACACTGTCAACGCCGGATAAGGCGCCGAAAGGTGCCTACGCCTGTCCAAACAACTCCGTGTGCAAGGAGGGCTGGGAAGGGCCCAATTACGGCATCACCTCATTTGATAACATATTTTTCGCCATGCTCACTGTATTCCAGTGCATTACAATGGAGGGTTGGACCAGCATTCTCTACTGGGTCAGTTTATTTCACACAGTTCATTCAATTCTCAATCGATTACTAGTTAAATATTTCTTCATATATTTATTTAATAATTTCGGATAGTTTTTCAGAAAACATAATAATTTAAAATTTTTTATTTATTAATAAAATTATAGTCGATATCGAAAGTAAATCACTTTCTATATGCCGTTAATAACATATAAATTACAGAATGTTATGTATATATACAGTAGTATTAAATTACAAATGCACATTATATTTTCAAACTATATAAATATACAGTGATTATGGAAATTCAAAATGGAACAAATCAAGCATTTGCTTAGGAACTATTGGGCCAATTTTAGTCTGGTTTGTTTTAAAACAATCAAAATCTTGCCACTTTTCTTTTGGCATTGATCGATTTGATAAAAAACTGATATTTTAAAAATTAACAAT
>JAQIXC010001467.1:0-14617 GCA_034697605.1 Metabelba pulverosa
AATATACAGATTTGTATTCGAGCAACGAACAAAAGGTCGCTGCAAATATAGTATCAACGGGAGTGTGGGTGGGTGGGTGGGGTCCCATCCAAAATTATATATACCTTTTCTTTGCTTGCAGCCATCAAAGCTATTAAAAATGTATATTTAATTATATTTATTGTTTTTAATTATGTCACTATCTCTATTTTTAAAAGATATATTAATAGTTATAATAAAAATTATAATTGATTATTAATTTATAATTTATTTATTTAGTCTATATCTAACAAAACTATTAATTAGTTTTATAATTAATTTAGTTTAATTCAATAAACTAAGTGAAAGAAAATTTTATTCACATCAAAAATAACTGGGTTAGCAATATACGTGTATGAGTACAAAGATACTTTTTATCAGGTTTTTACTAATGCCGATTAGTTAAAAAATGTTGACTGATACATTCCAGTTCTGATTTAAAATATGTAAATGTTTCATCTATTAAATGATTCATGTCACTTGGATTAGGTATACTTTAATAATTTGTAAATTTATAATCAATATGAGAAATAGCAGAATAAATAACATGTTTACTGATTAATGCAATCACATAACAACTAATTAGTAATTGTCAGGTATTCGCGTCCACTCATAGTCGGCATGTCTTCATAGTGTGGATTCTCGTAATGATTTTGATAAATATGTGTGTAAACAGGCATTTCGTAGTTGTATTCGGCGTAATTAGCATTTCCATTCTTTTCATTATTATTAACATCATCATAATCATCTTGATGAATTTTACGATTTGTTTGTTTGTTTTTATAATTCATATAAACAATTAGAGCGATAATAACGATAAGCATTAGCGCCAATACAGTCGACATCGAAATTATTAGTGTTATTGACGTCAATGCAATTGGAGTCGAAGTGGATTTCGTTTTATTCATTAGCACACATTCCGTAGTACTTAATTCACCCAGACCAATCCAATTGCTATAATTGCACAAAATGCTGCTTGATCCATTTAAGACAAAATGCGTTGAGTTATCTACAATCGCATCGGAATCGCACGAAATATTCGCGTAAATACCGTTTGGAATCAACACTTCATTATTGATATTATCAAACGTTGAGTTATAATTAATACGTAAATTGCTATCAAAATTGCTACTGTCTACTAATTTACAGTAGGATTTTGGTATGCATTTAGGAAACTTGTCTAGCCATTTACCCCGAGCATCACATTCAAGTTGCCTGTTATTATACGGACGATACGTATCATAATTACTATTTAAACAGCGAAACCCATTGTGTTTTAAACCCCAATTCCTTTGAAAGACGACGAGCAGTGGTATGTCGGGCGCACCGCACGAATGGTTGAAGTGGTACAGGCGCAGTTCGCACACGTAGAGTAGGAGTGGATTAAACCGGGGTATTACATCGAGCGTGTAGGCAAAATTCACCGTAAAGTGTATGCCACCGACCAAGGGGTCGCGCGGGCGTCTGCACTCGTACTCGAGGGACAGGTAGTCGTCGCTGACATTGCCGTCTTCATCGAAATGGTGCGATTTAAACAGTGTACAAGAATCAGTATGCGATGCTGAAATTGTAAACTCTTTACTGTCCCAAGGTAACTTGATACCTCTCGAGAACAGCTTGATGCGGATGAAATCAACATGCACCCTTTGCGAGAGTTGCGGATCGAACGTGTATTGGTTGAGATAAACGCGATTATAAGCGCGCCATTCGAGGCACTTGTCCGGCGGTTTGCCGCGAGGCGTGAATAAGCCGTTGATGTTGTCCCGATAGACGGGCTCTACTTCCTGCCGGAACCGCGTTCGCGCCGGTGGATCCCAGCGGTAGTAGAGTGTAATAAATGTCGAGTTGTCGTGTTCGATTGCTAGAGTTGAGCATGGTGGTAATATATTGTTATTTATATTTTAGTAAAAATCACTTTTATTATCGACTACAGATAAACCTCTATATTTTCACACAGTTGGGACCGTGATATTGGTTGTGTGAAAATATAGAATGTGAAAATAAACAGGGTACAAAAATTTTAATAATTAATTATTTATATAAGAATAAGATATAAATTATTGATTAAACATTAAATGAATGCCTTTGCTTTAGAATTTTATATAATAATAGATATTATTTAATTTTTGTAATATATTTATAACTATTATCTGAAATTTATTAAAAATTATATTTATTCTAGCGTTTTTCTGATTCTAACACATAAAATTTATCTATTAGACCTATATCTCGATTATGTTTTGCATATAATTTGCAAAACAATTTTTGAATTTTTACTTTTTATATAATTTTAGGCAAAATTCAAAAATAAAAGCAAAATGTGAAATTACACAGACACTTTTTGTATGGTCTGATTTGTATTATTCGTGTGAAATTGAAAATATAGAATTGTGAAGTTAGCACATAGGCCCCGAGTTCGTTCAGAGGTTTTTGGTGAAAATATAGAGGTTGTGAAAATATACAGTGTGAAATTATAGAGGTTTATCTGTATTAACAAAAACGGCTAATAGATTGTTAATCAAAATTTTTCTACATTTTAATTAAATAAATCTTGTTACTAACCACAACGCGGCGGTGTATCCGTCCAATAGCCGAATCGGCACTGACGGACACTATTGCCAATTAAATAATCGCTCGAAGCGATGCATTCGTAACGAATGGCTGTGTTTTGGCGATAAAAACCGTCGTTTTCCGTCACATTCGGTTCGGCGAATGTGATGCGAGTGCCGCCCGGTTTGGCCGGCGGTCCGCAACTACACCGACGGATGTCCGCGTCGTAACAGTTCTGTTCGGATCTGATTTCTAAACAAAAATTAATTAGTAATTATTTAATTATGTAGGTAACATAATATGTATTAAAAATAGTGCATTTAATATTTGCGATTAGTTGAAAGCTTATAATTATACATTGCTTTTTACCTATTTATCAAGTTATTAAAATAAAACATTTTAAACAATTTGTCAGTAATATTAATTCATTACTATGTTAGAAAATATCTCTAAAGAAAGCATTGTTATTATATTTTCAAATAGACATATTTAAAATTAAAAACAAAAACCTAGACCTTTAATAAAAGCATCAGGTCTTAAAATCCTGGAACGACCTCCTAGTCGTTATGCTTAGCTCTAAATTTGCTAAATAGCAATTTGCTTTTGTAATGGACTAGTATTGTAAAATACTACAGAATATAAATTACAATAACATTAAGTAATTAACATTAACAATCAAAAATAATTCATACAATAAATAATTTTAGCATTTAATATTTAAAGTATTAATAATTACTTTTAAGTTCTTTAGAATTCCTATAATAATAGAGCAAATAATCTGAACTCAAATTAAATGCTTTTTCGGGTCTGTTTTGGTCCATAACTTCGGCGCAAATACTTTTCGCGCTTCGATCGGTTGCGTCGGTAGTGGCGACGGCATCGACGGCGCCATCGATGGCATCCGTCGTCGCACTACTATTCCATTGATATATTCGCACGAAATCGACGAGAAGTAGCGAACACTTCTAGTCGTAGATTTGGATAAAATTCAGGTTCTGATGGCCATTATCGCCGACTTTTAGCTTCAAATTTAACCGAAACGGACTGCGAAATGTCGTATGATTTTCGGCAAAATTTGCTAATTTTTCCGTCAGATTATAACTGTAATAAATATTCCCGTTCACCGCCCAGGTAATCTCCGACTCAGACCATTCGCACGTATAGGTTTGAAATTCATCCGATTTATATTTGTAATTTGATATATAAGTTGCATGATGGTAAGTAGCATTATAAGTATTATCAATGCCGGTGTAGTTATATCTAGCTTTGGAATAAATCTGAAAATCCTCAGTATTGCGCATGATAATAATTTCGCCAAATGATTGTACGCTTGAGCTTTCTTCAAAGTAATTGTCGTTAGCACTACTATCAAGCCAGATTAATCCTCGCAATAATGCACCCGAGGGTAGCGCCGCCCGTATGACAAACCGGCCGAACGTAAACTCCGCTTTCGTGCGAATCCAAGCGGACGTAAACCACTTTAACCCATATTTCTCATATAATGCAGTTATGGATAATTTTTCGTCTATAATACGCAAATTTATACTACGATTTGTATCGTTGCTTAGTTGAAAATTTGAGCAATCTATTCAAAATAGTTAATATAATTATTATTTTGTTAATTGGTTTTAAATTGTACAGTAGCATTATACAATCATTCTCATTATCGACAATACGCCACTTGTTTAGGTCGAGTGTCGGTCCGTCGAACTCATCACTCCATACGAGACGCCATTCCCCGCAACCCATCGGCAGATATGAAATGTAATTAGCTATAAATATTAAATACTTAATCAAGTTCATTTTTATAATTAATATATTATTGTATTTTAATAACTAATTTCATAGTTTTTGATATTTACTATAAATTATTACAAAAGACTTTTACATCCTGCTTGAGACATGAATTTCCTTTAACATGATAAAATGTTTATCATTTGACATTATATAACATATTTTTTAGTGTAAAGTATTTTCTATGTACTAGGAAATACGAAAACAAACAAAATTTATTTATATTTTATTATTACTTTTCAATATATTTATAAAAATTACATAAGATTATATTATTTTATAGAATTTATATATTCATTGTGTTAATATTTATGAGGACTGGCAAAATATTTATTACTTTAAATTAAAGTATTTTATATTTTTATAAAAATTACTATGTCATTTAGATGTTTAAAACAAATTATACATTAGTATACGGAGTAAATTAAGTTAATTAAAACAATTAAATAATAAAATAATTTAGTTTATACAACAAAATATTTTTACTTAAATAAATCAACAAAATCTAGAATAGTTTTTTGACATTTTTAAACTTAATTTCTTAATTTGCTTAATTCTATACAAATTCTTTGGTATCAATGTTTACTGATTAACATAACTAATCCGCAAATCATTAGTGATAGTCACGTATTCGCGTACATTCTGTGTAGGCATGTCTTCATAGAGTGAATACACATAATGATCTTGATAAATATCCATATAAACGGGAGTTTCGAAATTGTAATCAGCATAATCGTCATGCCCATGTTCACCAGTATAATTAACATCATCATATTCTGACTGAATTTGACCTTTTATTCGTTTTTTACTACAATTCATATAAACAATTAAACCGATAATAACGCTAATCATTAGCACCAATAGAGTGGACATCGAAATGATTAGTGTTGTTGACGTCAATGCAATTGGAGTCGAATCGGTAGTCGTTCTATTTGTTAAAACACATTTCGTAGTATCTAATTCACCCAGACCAATCCAATCGCTATAATTGCACAAAATGCTACTTGCTCCGTTTAGCACAAAATATGTTGAGTTATCTACAATCGCATCGGAATCGCACGAAATATTTGCATAAATACCGTTTGGAATCAATATCTCGTTATTGGTATCAATGAACGTTTCATTATAATTTATGTGTAAATTGTTATCGAAATTGCTACTGTCTACTAATTGGCAGTAGGATTTAGGCACGCATTTCGGAAATATATCCGACCATTTACCATGCTCATTACACGTCAGTTGTTTGTCATTAAATTCGTGATAGTTATCATTCAAACAGCGAAACCCATTGTATTTGACGCCGTCGTCACTCTTGAACCGGACGGACAGCGGTATGTCGGGCGCACCGCACGTCTGGTTGAAGTAGTACAGGCGCAGTTCGCACACGTATAGCCAGAGCGGGTCGAATCGGGGAATAGGGCCTTGGGTGTAGGCAAACTCTACCTGAAAGTAAACGTTAAGAACCAGTTGGTTGCGCGCGCGTACGCACTCGTACTCGAGGGACAGGTAGTTGTTGTCGACATTCCCGTCTTCATCGAAGTGATGCGAATGATGCAGTGTACAACGCCCCTTGTTAGTTTTCGGCGATTGTAACCAGGCGGAAATTGTCAAATCCTTGTTGTCTAACATAAGCTTGATACCTTTCGCGTACAGTTTGATGCGCATAAAATCAACATGCACCTTTTTCGATATATATGGATTGAATGTGTTCTGGCGGTAGTAAATATCATTATAAGCGCGCCATTCGAAGCACTTGTCAGGCGGTTTGCCGGACGCTATAAATGCGCCGAATTTATTGTCCCGATTGGCCAGTTTTGACAACCGCTGCTGTCCACTTGTGGTTAAAATGTACATGATAAATGTGTTGCTGTGTTCAGTGGCTGTATTTATGAATAATAATGAAATAAATTATTAATAGATTTCAAAATAATTTTAAAAATCTTCTATTTTTATAATAGATTAAAATATGTATTAAAAAATCTGTAATCTTTTATATGATGTTCACTACTAACCACATCTCGGCGCTGTATTACTCCAATAGCCGTATCGGCACTGACGGACACTATCGCCGACCAAATAGTCCTCCGAAGCGATGCATTCGTAACGAATGGCTGTGTTTTGGCGATAAAAGCCGTTGTTTTGCGTAACATTCGGTTCGGCGAATGTAATGCGAGTGCCGCCCGGTTTGGCCGGCGGTCCGCAATTGCACCGACGGATGTCCGTATCGTAACAGTTCTGTTCGGATTTGATTTCTAATATTTAACAAAATGAAATTTAATTTCATTTAGTATATCCTGCGTTTATAAATTTGTATATATTTATGTATTTGACCAGTAATTGATAAGCTAGATATAAAATAAGCATTTAATACTATTTTATAAGCTTTTAAGAATAAGCTAAAGTTATAATCTTTATTCATTAATTTCTAAATATTAATAAACTTATTTAATTTGCAAATATTATGAATTTTTCATTGTATAGCTAATAATAAAAACTATGCAGATAAGATATAACCGTAAAAATTTTAATTGGATCATAATATTTAGTCTAAAATAGTAGTAGTGTAATATTAGTCTATAATTTCAAAGAGTAGACCCGCGAGTTATTTGATTTAAGTTGAGTTAACACACTATCACTGCAACCATACAATACGTATCGCTCACAAGAAGTGATATTATGTAAGCTCTTTTAGCCACTCTTTGAACAGTTTGATAATAATATTCATAAAAACTATAATTAGTGCAGATTTCTGTTATAAACATATTAAATAATAATACAGTACAATACAATCTTAATACTTACTCTTAAATTGAGTTAACTTATAATAATAGAGCCAATCATCGGAAGTGATATTAAATGGCATTTGAGGTCTGATTTCGTCCATAACATCCGCACAAATACTTTCGGCGCTTCGATCGGTTGCGTCGGTAGTGGCGACGGCATCGACGCCGCCATCGATGGCATCCGTCGTCGCACTACTATTCCATTGATATATTCGCACGAAATCGATGATAAGTAGCGAACACTTCCAGTCGTAGACTTCGGCGAAACTTAAGATATCGTTTGGTTTATCGCCGACTCTTAACCTCAAATTCAACCGAAAAGGACTGCGAAATATGGTATGATTTTTGGCAAAATTTGCTAATTTATCCGTCAGATTATAACGAAAATAAGTAATTCCGTTCAACGCCCACGTAATCTCCGATTCAGTCCATTCGCACGAATATGTTTGAAATTCAGCAAGGTTAGAATCGGTTTGGTAATATATACGGTTATTAGTGCCGATGTAGGGATATTTAGCAAGCGAGAATATTTGATCAGTTTGTGTATTCTCCAAAATGGTAATTTCACCGAATATGTCGCTTGTTATTTGGCCAACTTTCAACTGACCATAGATATTATCGGCACTACTATCAAGCCAGATTATGGGATGGAGTAATGCACCCGTGGGTAGCGCCGCGCGTACGACAAACCGCCCGAACGTAAACTCGGCTTTCGTGCGAATCCAAGCGGACGTAAACCACTTTAACCCATATTTCTCATACAATGCAGTTATGGCTAATTTGTTATCAATTATTCTTACATTTTTACTTTGATTTGTATCGATGTTTATCTGATAATCTGAATAGATGAAATTATGGTAAAACTATTCATTTTATATTATTTTAATAAATATAAATATTGTTATCATACATTTATTAAGATAATCAACAATTTGCCACTTGTTTAGGTCGAGTGTCGGTCCGTCGAACTCATCACTCCATACGAGACGCCATTCGCCGCAACACGAGTGCAGATAATTCATATAATTAATTATATGTAATGTATATTTAAACATATTCATTTTTTAATTAATTTATGATTGTATTTTTAAAATAAGCTAACAAACTTTGATATTTACTTTTAAATGATAGTAATTACAAAATATTTTATATCCTGTCTTAGATCACATGAATTTCCTTTAACGCGATTTAGCATGCTTAACTGTTTTCCATTCACTGTACAAAACATGTATATTTTTTAGTATAAAAAATTCTATATTTAATAAGAAATATGAAAAAACAAAATAACATTCTATTATAATACTGTATTACATTTTAAAATTATAGTTAGTAATTTTATTTCCATTAATACAAGAAATTGAAGCTATAAAATAATGTTTATTAAGATTAATTTAGTTATCATGGTTTCTTATAATAATTAATTAATATTTATTAATATTTATATAAATTGAAAAATTAAATGTTATTTAATATATAATTAATAAAATGTGTTAATTTTTCAAAAATACTTAAGAACTTGCATATTTTGAGATAATCAATATTATTTTACTAATCAGAACATAAAATAGACTACATAAAATAATAATGTAAATTAATACCGTGCTTTTTGCTATTTCTACACTTGCTTAAATTATAAAACACGACTTATACTGTAACATCTAGATCGGGAGACTTTTAATGTAATATTTATAACCTGGGCAGATATTTGGAATTTTTTTAACTCAAAATAGTCATTAAGGATTAAAAATTTGTATTCACTCTAGGGCTTCAGTGTAAACATGGAAAACCAGTTAAACTACTTTCCAAAGTAGACATCAAGTACATTGTATCAGATAAAATTTTACACTCTACTTGTTATCTACTTTGAAAGTCGTATAACAGGTTTTCTATGCTTACATTGAAGCCAAACCTAGCCCTAGAGTGAAGGCAAATTTTTAATCCATAAAGACTAATTTGAGTTAAAAAAAATTCCAAATATCTGCCCAATTTATAACAAATTAGTTAATTATTCATTATTATAAAAAAATGAATAATTAACTAAAATAGTATATTTGTTATTTATATTTATGGCTTATTAATTATTTATTAAAGAATTATTTTTGTTGTTTGGAATTTATAAAATATTAAATTATATTATATTATATTATATTATACATTACTTAAATAATTTGTTTACATATTACAACTTACAATATTATAGCAATATAAATTAAGATAATAATTAAATATAAATTTTTTTTAATAGTTTATATTAAGAAGAAACCTGTATTTATTTAATTTATTATAAAATATATACAGTATAATATAATGCCAGTATTTGCATCAAATAATTAAATAAATGTAATTTTAAAAATATACTGTATTAATAATGCAATTATTGATTTACATATTTACATTGAAACTCGTGAGTGATGGTCACGTATTCGCGTTCACTCACTGTCGGCATATCCTCATAGCGAGGACTCTCATAATGATGCTGGTACATTTTACTCTCATCGTATTCATCATAAACATTATCCGCAAATTTATCACCTTGATCAACGTCGTCATAACTAGCTTGTTTAATTTGACGATTTGCTTGTTTTTTTGGTGCGAATCGTATACACAATTAGACCGACACTAAGGATAAGCATTAGCGCCAATACAGTCGACATCGAAATGATTAGTGTTGTTGACGTCAATGCAATTGGAGTCGAATCGGTAGTCGTTCTATCCATTAACACACATTCCGTAGTATTTAATTCACCCAGACCAATCCAATCGCTATAATTACATAAAATGCTACTTGCTCCTTTTAGCACAAACTCTATTGAATTATCAACAATCGCATCGAAATCGCACGAAATATTTGCATAAATACCGTTTGGAATCAATACCTCGTTATTGATATTAATGAACTTGGTATAATAATTAACGCGTAAATTGCTATCGAAATTATTACTATCTACTAATGGACAATAGGATTTGGGTACGCATTTCGGATACCTCTCCAGCCATTTACCATGCTCATTGCACGTCAATTGCGAGTCGGAATACATGACATAATTATCATTCAAACAGCGAAACCCATAGTATATGACGCCATCAGTCTTTGAACCGGACGGACAGCGGTATGTCGGGCGCACCGCACGTCTGATTATAGTAGTAGAGGCGCAGTTCGCACACGTATAGCCGAAGTGGAAACAATCTGGGTATTTCATCTCGGCTATTTTCAAAATCGACCCGAAAGTGCACGCTATCGACGGGTTAATTGCGCGCGACATTGCACTCGTACTCGAGGGACAGGTAGTTGTTGCTTACCTTCTCTTCTTTATCGAGATGGTGCAATTGTAGCAGTGTACAACGACCTTTGTTATTTTTCGGCAACTGTAGCCTCGCTGAAATTGTAAAGTCCTTGTTGTCCAACATCAGCTTGATACCTTTCGCGTACAGTTTGATGCGCAGGAAATTAACTTGTACCTTTTGCGATAGATGCGCGTCGAAGGTGTGCGGGTCGTTGTACACCCGATTATAAGCGCGCCATTTGATGCACTCGTCGGGCGGTTCGCCGCGAGGCGTAAATACCCCCAATATGTTGTCCCGACTGACCGGCTCTGCAATGAGTGAGGATTGCGTTCGTTGCGGTCCTTTCGCCCGATATATGTACTTGATAAATGTTGTGTTATCATGCTCGGTGGCTATATTTTTGCATAATATTAATATGAATATTTATTTTAGTTTTTTGGTGTTATAAAATTTCATTAAAATGATCAATCACTAAGCAAATTGGGGTTTAAAAATATTTATTCTTGATAACTTTTAGTTTTTATATCTATGTAAAATTTTACATAACTTATTAGAATAACATAATTTTAAAAGTTAGTATTTTTATTAAAATTATAATAGGTAATAAGGATAATCAAAAGCCACATTTGTTAGTTGTTAGTTGTGACAAAGTAAAAATATTCAATAATTCCTCTTGTTAGAATTCATAACTAAGCATTGAATTAAATTTTAATAACAGAAAATGATAATGTCTAAACTTTTTTCTATTATGTTTATTAGTAATAAAGCAGTTAATTAGCACTGTATAGTACTTTGCGTTATATTAGAATTTAAAATATGTATGTTAATAATATTTCATCTTAATAAATTATTACTGACCACAACGCGGAGGTGTATTCGTCCAATAGCCGTATCGGCACTGACGGACACTATCGCCGACCAAATAGTCCTCCGAAGCGATGCATTCGTAACGAATGGCTGTGTTTTGGCGATAAAAGCCGTCGTTTTCCGTCACATTCGGTTCGGCGAATGTGATGCGAGTGCCGCCCGGTTTGGCCGGCGGTCCGCAACTACACCGACGGATGTCCGTATCGTAACAGTTCTGTTCGGATCTGATTTCTAAACAAAAATTAATTAGTAATTATTTAATTATGTAGGTAACTTAATATGTATTAAAAATACTGCATTTAATATTTGCGCTTAGTTGAAAGCTTATAATTATACATTGCTTTTTACCTATTTATCAAGTTATTAAAATAAAACATTTTAAACAATTTGTCAATAATATTGATTCATTACTATTTAATAAATTATCTCTAAAGAAAGTATTTCTATTATATTTTCTAATAAACATATTTAATGTAGTATGAAATAAATAAGATTAAATTATATACTCGTTTATGTTTTAAAAAGACTCATTTTTTAATACAAATTTTGCCTAAATTATCAAGTCATTGTTAATTACATTAATAATAAATTAGCATTAATTTAATATATATATAATATTTTTAATAACAAAAATAATTAACTTTTCTTTAATTATTAATCAAAATAAATTTTTCGTTTTGAAAGTAACATAGTAAAGCTACTTGTTTCTAAGTTAAAAATTAAGTTATTTCATAAATCTATTGGAGTAAAAATATAATTGTTCTAACATGGTGCGTTGTAAATTCAATATTGTAAAGATAGTATTTTTACTTATTGTACTAAATACAGATTCAGATAACGTAATATACTAGATTAACTAAGATTAAAAATCTTCGAATTACTTTCAAATTCAGTTGATTTATAATAATAGAGCCAATCATCGGAAGTGATATTAAATGGCATTTCGGGTCTAATTTCGTCCATAACTTCGGCGCAAATACTTTCGGCGCTTTGACCGGTTGTGTCGGCGACGTCAGCGACGCCACCATCGATGGCATCCGTCGTCGCACTACTATTCCATTGATATATTTGCACGAAATCGATGAGAAGTAGCGAACACTTCCAGTCGTAGACTTCGGCGAAACCCAAGATATCGTTGCGATCGTTGCCGACATCTAACTTCAAATTCAACCGAAACGGACTGCGAAACGTCGTATGATTTTCGGCAAAATTCGCTAACTTTTCAGTTAAATTATAGCTAAAATAATTGATTCCGTTTAACTCCCAGGTAATCTCGGACTCAGTCCATTCACATGAATAAGTTTGAAATTCAGCAAGATTATTATTTGTTTTATAATGTATACGATTATCTTTGCCGGTGTAGTCATAGTTTGCAAGCGCGTAAATTCGATCAGTCTGCTCATTGTGCATAATGGTGATTTCTCCAAATGAGTCTGTATTTGATGTTTCATCATAATTATTATCATAGTCACTACTATCAAGCCAGATTATCGGTTGCAGTAATGCACCCATGGGTAGCGCCGCGCGTACGACAAACCGGCCGAAAGTAAAGTGCGTTTTCGTGCGAATCCAAGCGGACGTAAACCACGAAGACTTGTATTTCTCATTCACTGCAGTTATGGCTAATTTGTTGTCAATTATACGCAAATTCTTATATTGATTTGTTTCAACGCTTATCTGAAATTCCGAGTTAACTATAAAAAATGGTTAAATCAAAACAATTTTTTATTTTCTGATTAAATTGTAGCATCATACAATGATTTGCATTATCGACGACTCGCCACTTGTTTAGGTCGAGTGTCGGGCCATTGAACTCATCACTCCATACGAGACGCCATTCGCCGCAACACATCTGCAGACAATATGTATAACTTATTACAAGTAACAAATATTTAATCATGTTTATTTTAGTAATTATAAGAATTATTGTATTACTAATGTAACATATACAACTTCTGCAACAATATTTACTTTATGCATTGCTAACATAATAGTTTTCTATCCGGTTTTTATTTTAACGAGCTTCCTATAACATAATAAATTATTAGTAATTTGCTGTTAACAAGAAACTGTTTTTATTTTATTCTATTACAAAAAATATGTATAAATTAAATTAAATTACACTGCGCTTAGAATATGGCGCAAATAAGACTTCTGCACGTGTATAACATATCAGCAGAAAATAAACATTTCGCCCGTTTTTAATATTTAAGCTTGCTAAAAGTTTAATTTTTTTTTGTATCTGAGCAAAATTACAAGTTTATTAATCTATTATCTGAGTAATATTTTAAATTAAACTAAATAATTTTTAAATATTAATCAATGCAAATGTACTTTAATGCTCAAAAGTAAATATTTCATTTAAACTTTATAATTTTAAGCAAAATTAAACATTATGAATGTATAATTTGTAAAATAAATGTCTTCATACTGAATAATTTGATTGATCTAATATTTTATACTTTAAGTTTAATATCAAGATTCAAATTTATTTCAAACTAAAATTAAAAACTTGATTCAGATACAAAAAATTAAACTTTTAGCATGCTTAAATATTAAAAACGGCCAAAATATTTAATTTCTGCATATCTGTTATATTATCATATTAAAAAAGTGAAATACTATAATTTTATAACAAGTTAAGTTAATTATAGGTAAGTCAAATAAAGAAAAAATTACAAAGACATATTTTTCTTAAAATTCTTTTTATAGTTTCAATTAACTTAATTAATTTCTAAAATATAAAATATGCACGTTAAATTAATATTAATATTTGATAACATTATAATTTTTATTAGAATACGAAATGAATAATAATTAAATGTTATTTTTATTATTTTTGTAATCTCATTTAATATTGTATAAACAAATGCTAAATAGAATAATTTAGTAATGAATTAATTTTACAATTATGATGACACGAATAAGTTAGTAAACAACAATTAAGATTTATATATACTTAAATACATAATAAATTTACATATAACCGCGATCTCAATATATCGTACTATTTTTTCGCTCTAGCTTTATTTTTCTATAAAGTTAATCTGAGTAAAGTTTTAATATTATAATGTCAAATTGTTATATTAAAAATATTAAACTTATTCTAAGTATATTATTATTAAAAAATCTAATTTTCGCCCCACAGTAGTTTACTAACAGGTTATTTTTACTAATTTATATTTGTTTAAACTTTTAGTTGGAATTAAAGTAATATCTAATTTTATTAATCTTATGAGTCTATGAGTCTGTGCAGCAATGGCTGCTTTTTATTATTTCAAGAAAACAAATTTTGATAATTTGATTGAAAAACAATCTAA
>JAQIXC010001468.1:0-14616 GCA_034697605.1 Metabelba pulverosa
TATTTTTGTTATTATACTTAACTACACTAATGACCTCTATTTTACACAATTCTAACTCCACTCTACACTCTATTCCATTGTAACAAGTTCTTTATTCTATCGTACGCTAGAGTTAAACAAAATTCGAAGTTTAATCCAATTATAAATAAATTCACGATTTAATGCTTGAAATATATTTAAATTAGTCTGTTGTAATTTAATTTTATTTAGAATATTTTATTTACAATTTAAAGTTTTATTATAAAATTCATTTCTAACTCAACGTTATGAGACATTTGACGCTTAAAAATAAAAGTGAATACATTCTTGCTAAAAACGCAAGTTAAGGGATATTATTAAATCAATATAAAATCTATTAAAATATAATTTACAAAAATACTACTGTATAACTCTTCAAAAATGGGCCTTCCTTCTCTCACCCTCTCTCACCCTCTCTCACTCACTCTCTCTCTCTCTCTCGAATTAAAAATTTGATATATCGAAAAATAATTATACAATGACTTAAAATTAGCACGAGACAATACTCTGCTAAGTATTGAGAACTTAATTTGTAGTTCAAATACTGACGTAACGAGTATTTTCGTATAACTTAATCGAGAAATCGTAAGCGAATAGCGAATCCAAGCCATGACTGCGAATAACGAAACCATTGCTATCGATGGCAATCAATACGACGGTTCGTATTTACCGACCAGTTATAGTCACTACTCGTATAAGCAATACCGGACACAAACGCTGAGTCAAAGCAGTGGTCAGTCAAACGCAAGCACTGGAAGCCAAGCAAACGATGCCTTCAATTTAGTCACTCTAAGCAACCCAATCGACGCAAAGGCAGCGCAAGCACCCGAACCCGAAGCCGAACCCGAGTACCGGAGTTGGATGCACTCGTGCAGTGGTTCAGTCGAGACAACTATACTCTTCGGCAAAAGAGATTTGTTTGTAATGAAAGCAATGCTTTGGTCGCAACTGATGCTGACTTTCAGCACTCTATTCATCACAATCTGGTCGGCATTCCGGAGCGAAGTAGACCTAACTATGAGTCGTCCGACGTATTGGCTTCACTTCATCTACTGTTTCCTTCTATTCTTCTGCGTCTATAGCACATGGAATAGCGTTCGGCAGCCGAACAGCAATCACTCGACGTTCGGCTATTCGTTTGTTTTACTCATATTTGTATATATTGTCGAAATGATAATTATCTCTCGATTTCTCTTCATCTCATTTCCTCCGTTCGAATTAAGTTCGTATTGTTTGCTAAACTCATTTGAATAAATTATGCATGCTCAAATGCTCAAATGAATAAATTAGTGATGAATGCAATTACTAAAAATAGGCAATTCGTGGAATTGGGAACAGATTGCTCTCTATTTGACGAGTGTTTTGCGACTAATTTCTTATTCGGTTTGTCTTTATTTGATTTTCTATTATATCAATCAGTATTACAGCAAATGGGATGTCGACCGTCATAACTGATTTAACCCACACAACAATTATCTATCATTCTATCATTCTACCAATGCTATTTTTATTTAATTCAACAATAAATGATTTACTGCTACTTTTTTGAATAAATTTAATTTAACAAATAAAATCTTCTTTTTTATTTGACTTATATTTTATATCGTTCATATAGCTAACATATATAAATCTTTAAAATTTATTCTGTTTAAATTATAAATAATAGTAAAGACAGGAAAAAGTAAACAGTTATCATAATAAAGATGTAAACGATAGTCAATTATAAAGACCCGGAATTAGTTTGACTGCAACTTTCGAGTCGACTCTTTCATGTTATCCAGGATAGCAGCTATATATGCATTGAAACTTTTGTTTTACCTTCATTAAATTGATTGTTTCAAACAATTGCAATTTGTTTATTTTATTCAATTGAAATTTAGTTTTTAAAGTACGTTATACAGTAGCTTTTAAGAAGTAGCTTAGCAAACTAAACTACTGTAGTTTTTGAATGTTTAAAAAGTAGTCTTTTATGCAAGTTATCAAACTTTGCATTATTAAAGCTTTTGACAACTGAATAATTAAGCTTCATACTTTTTAAAAAACAATATCAAATACAAATAACTGTTTTAGCTAAGAGTTTCAAATACTATTGTGAGCGTTGAGTTAAATTGATTGAACGAAACAATTGATATTTGATTAAATTGATTAATATCTAGATATTGATAGACTTTTTCGCACAATCTTTAGAACATAACTTACGGCTCATTGTATTGTTTGGTTTAATTGAATTGTTTCGAGAATTTGATCGCAACGTAAGAAAACGATTAGCAAAGAGTGAAAGCGAATGAGAAGTAAACTTTCGACTCAATCAGATCCGGAGTTGGAGTTGTAATGACTGTCTGCTTCACATTTATCCAGTTCTGCCTCTTTGGCTAACCAGCGGATCAGTTCTCCTAAACTAATCATTGGATATACGTTCGAAAATTTATTTCTAAATTATTCATAAGATAATCATTATTTATGAAATATAATTATAATAAATCTTAATAATTTAACTATTTTATAACGTTTAAAATATTAATTAACTGCAAATGTAAGAAAATGCAGCGTGACTAATTAATAGACAATTAGAATTTATGTTTAAACAAAATTGTTCATTGCAATTTATTAAAGAAAAGAGCGAACATAATGGGCGACGCGAGTAACCTACTGGCGCTAACTCTGGTGGTGATTACAGCCGGATCGGCGATATATACGATCAAGACCTACATTCACCCGGGAATGAAGATTGCGATTAATCTTGATGAAATTAAAGACCAATCTATTGAAGAAGAAGCCGAACCAGTGGTCATAACGAGTCAGTCGACGAGTTTCACGACATTACCGACAACTGTGACTAAAACGCAGATTCAGACGACAACACCAGACCCGAGAACTACTGTAACAGTCCTTCAGACCCGCAAACTGAAGCCATTGATGACTGAAATCGAGGAAATGATTGAAATCGTCGATAATGTGAATGACAGCGAACGCGAAGTCGAGGGCCAACCCATCAGAAAGAGAAGTGTCGTTACGACGAAGTTAGGCGACATTGAAGGCCAGGAGCAGATGGTGTCCGGCAAGAGAGTGATTGCCTTTTTGGGCGTTCACTACGCGAAGGCACCCGTCGGTGAACTTCGGTTTAGGAAACCGAAACCAATCGATCTCTGGAAAGGCATTAGAAGAGCCAAACAATTCGGAAGTCCTTGTATTCAATACCTGCCGAATGTAACGGACCTTCCGATGACTCTAATGAGAGACGACTTCTCCGAAGACTGCCTTCACTTAAATATTTGGACGCCTTCTGTCGACAGACCTCTAAAACCAGTTCTTTTCTTTATACACGGTTTGCTAAAAATACATTATTAAATACTTATTAATTTACCAATCATAATTTAATATTTAATATTAATTATTAATTTAATAATTAATTACAAATTGGAGTAAATTTTTTGATAAAATGAATAATAATAAGAATTAAGCAATTATTTGGTCAAACAGGCGGTTCGTTTGCATTCGGGAGCAATTCGATTGACGAGACGGATGGCCGAGTGTTGGCTGCGGTAGAGAATGTGGTTGTCGTCACAATTAACTACCGTTTGGGTCCGTTTGGGTTCATGAATGCGAAGACTGAAGACACGGCCGGAAACATGGGATTACATGATATGATAACAGCTCTCAAATGGGTTAAGACTAATATATATGCTTTTGGTGGCGACCACAGAGCCATCACTATAGTTGGCCACTCATCAGGTCTGCGGCTGATTTGCTAACTTAAAACTGAAATGCTTTTAAAATCATCATGCTAAACTTATATTAACTTTGAAATTAAGGAGCGATTGCGGCGACAATTTTCATGACATCGCCTTTGGCTAAAAACCTATTCAAAAGAGCTATACTTCAGAGCGGATCCGCAACTCTTTTCAATTTCTATTTCCAGAAGAGTTTCAAATCGACCGAAAATTTTGCCGAAATGTTGGGCTGCGCTGACAGTCGGCATAACCTAACCAATAGTCCCGAACTGGTCGTGAAATGCATTCGCGATATGCCATTACAGCGCCTGAGGAGAGCGACCGAAGACCAGCTGTCGGAAGAACTTTACTCCTATTCGCCGACAATAGACAACGAAGTTATGCCTCATTTGCTCAAAGACTCGATCGAAGAGACCCAAGTGCTCGGCCCTCAGCGCGAGATCCTCATCGGCACCAACTCAGACGAAGGCGCGCTCTTCTTCCACACCGGCAACCCTGACTTCTTCTCGAAGGACAGGGCGCCAGACATCAAGGTACTTGGGTGCAATGTTACTCTCTATTCTATTACTATTCTCTACTTTGAACGCAATTTGCGATCAATTTACGCATTACTCCGAATATTACGCCGAATAGGATGTGAAAGAAGCGAAACAACTCTTCAGTTCGTCTCTCAAAGACTGGAGACTTTCGAAATCGATTCTAAAACTAATGAATTCGCTGTTTATGGAGAAAATCAAATCAATTGATTCGAAAGTTATCCTAAAGTCAATGCACGACGTGTTCGGAGACCTGATCTTCACGTGTCCGGCCGTCTACCTGTCGGAGAAGTTCGTCCATCAGAACCGAACGGCTTATTACTACTACTATAGCCACAGATCCGATAGTTTCAATCGCAGCGAATGGATGGGAAGCACTCACTTCGATGAACTGCCGTTCGTGTTCGGACACCCCCTTCGCTACCCCAACCGCTACTCCGGCACTGACATCGACTTCAGTAAGAAGATGATGAATATCTGGTCCACATTCGCCAGAACTGGGTTTGTCGGCGATTCCTAATATATACTTTGCATCGATTCCATTGAAACCCAATTATGCAATAATTAGCTCAAATATCTCGTTTGAATAGCAAACCCCCGGCACAGGACGGGCGAGACTGGCCGGCCTATAGCAAACAGAACCCGCAATACGTGGAACTGAACGGAAAGTTAGCTAAGAGTGCGATCGGAATGGGACCGCACAGAGAGAACTGCGAGACTTGGAAACACGCCTTCAGACTATTCAACTGATTTGACCCGATCTGGCCGTCGGCCCACCTCTCGAACACATCGACATCAAACACAATATCCAACACAATAATTCAGATCTTACTCTATATTACTGTCTATTTAATAGTTTTATTTTAAGTTAATTTAAATACATTTCTAAATAATTTAAGTAAATCTTTTAAAGTTTTATTTTTGAATTTATAATTTTTATTTAATACAGAATTTATATTTATTTTTAAACAGCAAAATTGATTTCTCACTAAAATTTGTTATTAGTTAAAGCTGTAATAATATTGTTACGCATATACAGTATATAGTATAAGTTAGTATATATTATATTTTTAATGTATCAAGCTCTTACAAAGAGATAAAAAAATGCAAACTATTCGTTTGTAAACTACTTAATTTAACAAGGTTTTAAACTCAAGTATAAATAAATAAACTTTTATAAATTTACAAAAATGTGATGGATAAAATATAAAAATAAGAAAGGGCAAAATCGAAAGGTGAGTTGTCCCGTAAATTAAGTTAAATAATATTTTGAATGTCAAATATTTTTAAACTTAGTAAAATTAATCAGCTTCAATGGTAGAAGTTGGAAATGATAAACAAACTCACCATGATACTTGTTGGCCAGCCTTGACATCAGATAAGAATAATATTATTGGAATAAAACTAAATTAAACACGAGTTCTGAGTTAACGAATTCGTATTAAAACAGTTAAATAACATTATAATTAATTATATCAATGGCTCACATGATATGATGTTTGCCTCGAAACTGAACGTTCAATGTCTCTCAAGATTTATTGCATATTTTTCTTAAGTTTAATTAATTAAATTTTTGTTTGTAAATTTTAAAAAATGTATCGTGCAAAAAATACATTCTAGATTTGCTAGACATACATGACTATAATGTGCTAGAATAATGAAAAAAATAAATTAGATTGAATTAACTTTAAATGACTACATAACTTATATAATTGATATAAACCAATTAAATTGCTAAAATTATATTTTAATAAGTTATTTAAGTTATAACAGTATATATTTTTACATATATATTTATTTTACTTTTGGTTTGTTATTAGAGTCTATTAAATCATCTTAAATTGGTAAGTATTTAAAATTTAATTTTTTGTTGCATAATTTAAATACATTTTTAGTTTTTTTTTAAATTTTATATCGCATATTGCTGCAGTGAATATCTAATGTATCTCATAATTTTTAAGAATAAATAGTATAAAAACAAAATTGTAAAAATAAAAACAAAACAAAATCAGTCAATGACATTTTGTCTTGGTGAACAGATTTTTTTATGTTTGGTGTAGTTTTATTAAAATTAAACCTATTTTATACGCACATAAAAT
Organism: Metabelba pulverosa; assembly: GCA_034697605.1. Lineage (NCBI taxonomy): Eukaryota > Metazoa > Arthropoda > Arachnida > Sarcoptiformes > Damaeidae > Metabelba > Metabelba pulverosa. Next base: position 6,385 of record JAQIXC010001468.1, read on the forward strand.
GTTGCAATATATAATGGCTTTGATTTAATCTTAATTCTATATAATAAGTAAAATTAGATTAAAAACAAATAAATTATATTTAAATAAATGAGTTCTCATTAGAAGTCGAGACACTGTCGGTGTGTCCTTCAGAGGGGTTGAACCGAAGCTAACCTTTTCTGTCCTTATTTTGCATTCGATTCGACTTTATTTAGCCCTAACTTACGTATGAAAACGATTTCGCTTTCAAAGCATGAGTTCTCAGTTTTTGTAGAATTTTTAATTCGAACAAAATTCTTAAGTTTGTTAGTGTATTGAATGATTAATTAGAAAAGAATTAAGCATGGTTCTATAGACACGGTTTGAGATGAGGCAATAGTTACATGGTATGCCATATACTATAATATCATATAGAAAGACACGGAATTTTACAAATTGTTCTAACCTTCTCCTATTTATATACACTATAAAAATTTACTTTTTTAAAGCTATAACAAAACATGTCTAAAAAGTGATACAAATTACATAAATTATAATAATTTAACATTATATTTATAAAATTAATAAATAAATATATAGTAAATAGTAAGCTTTAAAGATTTTTAACGCATTTATAAATTTATATTTTGCGTAAAAAATAAAAAAATTTTCTAAATTTTGAATTTAAAACTAGTATCATTCTAATTAGCTTAGAAGCAAGATTACAATGTTGTATAATTTATTCTTGATTAATTTATAGAGTGAGACAAAGTTCATTACTAACTTATATACTTTTAGAATATTATTTTTAAAATGCATCTATAATTGATAAAGATGCATGACCATTTCTACTTTGAAAGTAAGTTAGTTGTAATAAGAAAATTAATCACTCAATTCAATTGATTGCATATAAATAATTCAGTATATTTTTCTCAGTTTTTGTTCGACACTCGCATAAAACCCAATTAATAACAGTTATCTCTATTTTCGAGTTCACGAACTCTTCTAAAACTCAATTGATTTGGTTTTAAGGAAATAGTTTCGCCAATCCGTTCAATACCTGAGAGAACGAAACAATTCAGAGAATTGTAATCTCTCTTCAGTGCGAACTTCACGTAAACCTCAAACCTATTCTAAACTTTGTTTTGGTTTGCTTTCAATGTTTGCAAACATTGCAAGTCGTCAGTCGTTTAACAGTCGTTTTCACTGCCGAGTAATGGATAGACATTTTTCTGCTCTATATTTACTTTTGTAATTTAAATTCTAAACAAACACTGTCGAGTCATTATTTTAGCAAGTATTTTAACTTGAAAATTTTATTTCGCATAATTTGCGGTAAAAGTGGAAATTTGACTTCAATTGAGTCTATATTGAGCTAAACTTTATAGGTATGTACTCTATAGAGAGAGAAGGAGAGGGAGAGGGGAGAGAGAGAGAGAGAGAGAGAGAGAGAGAGAGAGAGAGAGAGATTTCTCGAACTAATAGTTAAGTAATTCTGAATTCATACTCACATTTAGATGAAGAGATAATTTGTACTCAAATTTTTAGATAAAACGTACAGTGTACTGTATTGCAAAAGACTATGTCTTTCTCGCATTTGATTGGCGATGTCATTGAAGTTCAAGACATCGAAGTTATTGTCCTGAATGTCCTGAAATGGTTGACCTTTTGCTTGAAAGAGTGCAAAATGTCTTCAAACCGAGAGTTCAGATCTTTAACCTATCGGTTATGTCAGTCGACAGTATGTGAGGCAAACAAAAAAGTTTCGAAGTTTTGTCTCGATTTGAATTCGCGAATAAACTCAAACATTCTTTGCTCCGAAATCAGAGTCAATAAACTCGAATCTATTTTATATATTTCAATGCATTTATGCCAATAATCTATGGAATGGCTTACGTTATTGACAAGAACTTTTTATCAAACCTTGCCACTATCAATGCGCAATAATTTACCAAGCTCCTCTTGAGACAAAAAACTTTTGTTTTTGGAAAATAACTTTTAAATTACATTTATAATTACAATGAGTTTTTATAACAGTGGAAATTTTTAATTTTTAATTATACATCAAATAGAATATTTAAAAACGTTTTTTTATGTTAATAAACTATAATGCATAGTCAGTATAAAAAAAGCGAATTTAAAAGAAAATAATGCTATCTATTAAGAGATTCTTTATTGGTGCTAAAGAGTTGGACTAAAATTACTTATTTTGATCTATTTTATCAATTTTACTGCTCATTAATTTAATCTTCTTAGATTTTAATTAAATTTTGTCAAATAATAACAACTTTATCCAAAAGTCTAACAATAATTCTTATGAAAACAAAAATTTTAAGTTTAAAATCAAGTTTTGAATCAACTCATAAAACACTGACACAATTATAAAGTTTTTAAAATTGGTTAAAAATAAAAGATTAGGCGATATAAACTTAAATGCTATTTAGACTTTATTACCACGATTATATAAACAAGAATGTTTTTTAAAAGCACTCGATTTAATAATTATCTAAAACTTTGTTCGATATATTGAGTTTGTTTAGCAGATCCGGAAGTCTGAATTCCAGACCACAATCGACTGATTGAATAAATTCATATTTGATTTACACTCAACTATTCGCTATCTTCACCAAAAGTCAACAAATACTTTGTTTTGCAGTAAATAACTTCATATGAATTCTTGAAATCAGTTTTTATTAGTGAATCAAAAATGAATTCTTGATAATTTTCCAAACAAAATGTCAAAAATTAAGCAAATAGCAATAAAAAAACAATTTTTTGTTTGACTTATATAAAAAAAAACTTGTTGTTGTAAATTTCGTGTTTACCAAGTTGCGATTACGCAAGCAAGTTTCCCAAATAAATGTAACATTGATACAATTTATTCGTTGTAAATACTGTTTTGCAATTAGGGATCGAGCGATAGGGTTAGTCAGAAATTGATTGCTTTAATTAGAGACTACACTGCAGTTCTTCACGATCTTCACGTCAAGTAAATAGTAAACAGATATTATTAATAACAGCGATTTTAATCGTCAAACTCCTGCTGTTCTCCATTTCATAGCTGTTGGCTATTTATTTCAACTTTTTTTCGAATAAAAAAGTTTTAATTTTCTAATAAATTATATAAAAAATCGTCTGAAAAAAGATTTAACGCTCGAAATGATTGCGAGAATTCAGTGAACTCTTGTTTACCGAAAATTGCGAAAATATGTGAACAAAAGTGACTTTTGCGACGAAACATATAATGATTAAGTAATTTGCCGCTAATTAATCACATGTGTCTCGAATGGAAACTTTTGCCTCTCTTTCACAAAAATTTATCTTTCATTCAAAAGTCTTCTTCTGATAGAAGAACATTGCTTTCAAACACAAGAGTATTGATTAGGCGTTCGAACAAAACATCAATTCAAGCAATCAATCAAAACTCGATTCGATTGTCTGTTAATAACGCAATTGTTTGACTGCTATATCGAAACCGAATGAGCGTTAAGTGGTTTACACTATAGACTGCGAATAACCCCTTTGTCTCTGCCGTACACTCAAACTCCAGTTGAAGTACAAGAGCTCATCGGACCTAACAGGTGGTCTCGGTTTACGTCATTCGACGGTTCATGCATTCATCTATTCTTTACACTCAATTACGCAATCTAATTTCGCATTAATATTATCTCGTTACTTTACAGAAAATTTAATCAAGCTAAAATTAACAAAAATCAATTAACAAAAATCGTGCAAATTATTCAATAGATTAGAATATGAGCATTGCTAAATTGTAAGCTTAGCGCTAGAGAACATCCGTCAAATCCCGGAGTACAATGAATCAATGAATTGAGCAAGATTAATTTGAGCAATAATTTGATGCCTACTCTACGTGTGTTTGCAAACGTAAAAAACAAGAGCATTGGTAGCAGTCGTAGGACTCGTATCACTCGTATTACTCGTGTTTGTCGTTCAGAGGAATGACCGCTCATTGCAATGATTGGAAAAGTTTTAGTCGTTGTCTGTGTCTTAGTGTCACTTAGAGTTCAAATAGTTTTACCTTTTTTTCAATCGAAAGAATTCAAAAGCAAATAAAATCTGAATCTCATAACTGTCTCTATTTTTAGGTGCATTAGAACGGGGGTTAAGGCATGGGTGAGGAGGGAGAGGGAGGGAGAGGGAGAAGAGGTTTGACAGATGTTTAATAGGTTGCCTAGAGCCTAAGTGAGCCGGAGTGCAATGCTGGTGCTTCGATTGCTACCTTGGCAGTGAAACGCTTATCAAAATAAGCTAGCTACATCTAACTTAGCTGCATAGCTGCATGGTGAGTTAGTGCGAGGCGAGAGTTTCGCGTTAATCGGGTCACTAAACTTGATTATACGCTATGAATACCAAGCGATTGATGCAATCGTTTAATTCCAGTTTCACTTTCGGTCTCATCGCTCGTCTCAGTCCTTGTTTATCGCGTTTACGGCCAACAGAATCGTATATAAGGCTCGACTCAACGCAGCGATCATCACATTTCTGCTCCAGTGCTCACATTGTGTGCAAAACCACTGCAAACCTATCACTCGAACCACTACTGAATCGAATCGAATAGAAGCGAAAACTCGATTCCAGTCATGAATTGCTTAATCAGTTTCGTCTCAACACTAATAGCCGTATATTTTTGCGGTACTTATGCCTCAATCCGAGGCTTTGCTCCGAATCCGCAACGAGTTTCGAACGAAGCGCCGACTCTTCTCACCACTTCTGGCCAACTCCGCGGTCTTCACGTCGTCAAATCGAAACGAGTCGAGGCCTTCCAATACCTGGGCGTTCCGTACGCCGAACCCCCCGTCGGGAGACTCCGGTTCCAAACTCCCCAACCATTCAATCGGTCGACTGGTGTGAGAGATGCGACACAATTCCCGCCGACGTGTATCCAAATGAGACATTTGCCACAACTTATTAACCCTCTCCTCAACGTCGATGAGGGACACCAAGTAAGCATGATGCATTCATTCCTTGCGAACTAGTTATTCATTGCATCTCTTTTGCCGTTTAGACGTCCGAAGACTGTCTGTATCTCAATATCTATGTCCCGAAACAAATGTCTGCATCGAAGCAGAACTCACTGCCCATTATGGTGTGGGTGCCGGGAGAAGGCTTCGACTTCGCCGACGCGCGCCAATACGACGGCTCCTACTTGGCCTCAATGGGCAACGTTATCGTAATTACAGTCCAATATCGCGTCGGAGTCTTCGGTTTCTTGAAATCGGATTCGATATCGTCTGGAAATATGGGTCTTTGGGATCAGATTATGGCTCTTAAATGGATCAAAAAGAACGCCAACGCTATTGGCGGCGACGCCGACAACATCACAGTATTCGGTCGCTTCACGGGCTCGATGTCCATCTCAATCCTCTTGACGTCGCCCGTCGTCCGAGACATGTCTCCCCCGCTCTTCAACAGAGCGATACTCCTGAGCGGTATAGCTGTCGGGAAATGGGTTTTCGAACACAACTATCAGACCAAAGCAAACGAATACCTGTCGTCTGTCGGCTGCGGCGCCAAAGACAGAGATTGTCTCAACTCTGTTCCGGTTCAGACTCTTCTGGAGAAGTCGTCCTACGGATGGAAACCCGCATTCGATTCGGTTCTCATCGAAGAAGAGCCGCTCAAAGCACTCGAAAGCGGAAAGTTTGCCGAAGGAGTGACGGGTGTAATGCTCGGCACCAATCAAGTCGAGGGAAGTCTATGTCTGTTGACTCACTTCGCGGCCAAAACTCGATTTTACGACAAATTGATTAATAATGACTTAACTGAAGACGACTTCTTAGAGATGATTGAAAACGATATGAAAATGTTTTTAAACGCAAAACACGACAAAAACGATTCGACGACTTATCAAAACAAAGTCTTCATTTCGGCGCTAATCAACAAACAGGAGAACTCTTCGCTCCGACAGAAGTACCTCGAGTTCTGTTCTTCGCTGTTCATCACATCCCATATGAAGAACTTCAATAAACTAATCCTTAAGCGCCAGATGACCAAACAGAACGACGCGAACACCACTCTCACCAACACATTCATGTATGAACTCCAATACCGGCCCTCCTTCTCGATCGCACCCGCGTTCATCGACTCGGCCATCCACGGCGACGACGTCCTCCTGGCCTTCGGGCTCATCCACAGCTCACCCGTCATATCGAACAAAGACGACGAGAGACTGACTCAAGTGCTGATGCGTTCGTTCGTCAACTTCGCCACTTCGGGCAATCCGAACGGCCAGAACCCGTTGGCCGACAACCTCTGGTCGAACCAATACCTATCGGTAATCAAAACCAACGTCGAAGCGAACAAAGAGTCGAAAGACGTGGTCGCAGTCACACAGCTCTTCCTCTTCAGTTCGACGGCCGAAGTGCTCATCGCATTCCTCACCACTTCGACCACAGTTCTGGCGCTTTTGGCGACAACTCTCATCTGTTTCATCATTTTCTCGCTTCACAGACAAAGGCACTACTCGTCGGTTCACCAGAAGAAAGACAACACTTTGTTGTGAACCCAATAAGACATTCCAACAAAAGTTATTTTCAACAAAAAGTTCATTTATTTTATTCACTTTTTATATCATTAATTGTAAATTAATCCTATTTTTGTAACTTATTTATTGTAAAAAATTATTGTAAATATTTATATATTTGTCGCTCGAATTAAAATATATATTTCAATCAATTCTTGATTTTAATTTCAATTTGTTTTTTGAAAATTAGACAAAATTAAAAAATTAAGTAATTATATGACAATTAGGTATATATGAAATATTAACTTAAATCGCAATAAATAAATGCATTTAAGTCTTAAATAAAATTTATTTATGACTTATATCTATAGACTATCATATCTAACGCCCGGGTATTGAGAAAATGGCTAATCAGTGATCACTAGTTCGACAAAATGTTTAAACGCATCGAAAGATTGCGTAAAACTTAATCACAAATGAACTTAAATTTTATGTAATATTTGTATTGAATTGAAATGAGAGGACCGGCAGAGCAGCTGCACTCGACTTATTAGATTAGCGTTTCTTTCATTGAAATTCAAATTCGAATTCGATGTCGAAATTGAAGCAATGGCTAACTCTCGTATGAAACCCGAAAATATATACTGAATAAAAGCAATTTAATAGAAAGTTATACTGTATATAATGATACAGTGTATATAAATTTCAGCGTAAACTCTAATTATCTCAATCGTGTAGACCATTGCTCGCGATTTCGGGACCAATCGGTTCAGTCGAACCATTAGTTAATTTATGACAACTATTAATATCAACCGAATTGTTGTGAATGTCTTCAGTCGAACCGTTTAGGTTTGGATCCGAATCGTTGTCCTTATCTTCGGTGGCATTCGTCGCGTCTTTATTGTCGTTCCGTTGCCACAAAGGAATGCTTCCGACGGGTGTGGCCGCGAACTGTCGTCTGTTGACTAACAGCGCCTTAATTGAGGCCAATTCGCTCTTCAGTTCGTGTAGAGACACCTCTTCCGGCGCTTTAATTGCTTGCAATTCCCTTTCGATTTGCTTTTTGATGTTCGACTCAATCGCCGATACATTGGTCTGAAGGGCAGACATGGCTTTCGACAACTGATCCAATTGTTGTTGGATTTGGACAAACGGATGCGGTTTTCGCTTTCCCTCGAAAATCAAAGGTTCGATATATCGCTTAAACAAGACGTACGCGCCGTAGACGACGGCCCCGAAGAGCGCCGCCGTTGACATCAATTGCGCGCTTCGGGCGAACATCGACGGCACGGGCATCGGGTGCAGCGCTGGACCCGTCTCGGGTGTGACGGCGCCAGTGGTCGCCAACTGCCTGTCGGCCCGAAACGGGTGCAGACTCTGGCTCTGTATGCGATTGATCCGATCGATCGCTAAATCGATTTCCTCTAAACTCAAGCCTTTCCTCAGAAGGAAAGTCCGCTTTTGGGTTAACGGACTGTTCACTACTCGCGGATTCAATAGGAAATTAACGGCAGTTTTGACCAAATCTTCGCGAATCGTCTCCCGATTCACCGCAACCGCGGGTTTCGTTTGTTCTTCACTTTTGCTGCCATTCGTGCCATTCGTTTGGCTTTGCGTCGATTGGCTGTCATTCGTCTGGAAATTCAATTCAAATTAAATCAAATTCTCGTTAAAATCAAAAACAAATTGCAATTCAATTACATTTTCGTTATTTGCGTTCATTTTGTTTGCTTTGCAATCAAATCGGCGATTGTTTTGACGGAAAGTTCACTTCAATCGCGAATTAACGC
>JAQIXC010001469.1:0-14614 GCA_034697605.1 Metabelba pulverosa
TTAGACTGAAATGACTAAACTTATGATTTTTGACCAAATATTATGTATAAATTTAGAGAAAGCGTAGAGGGGTTTGGAGTTTGCTATTTGGCTTAAATTTTGTATGCACTAAAATTGAATTTATCTTATAAAATGCTCGTGCTAATAATGTTATTAATAACTGGTAATCTAATTTATAAAAATTATAATGTAAGATAAAATTTGAAAGTTTTGAAAGATAGAAACATTGCATTTCTATTTAAAGGGGAGTTTAAGAGTACACAAAAATGTGATGTATATTATGTATTGCATAACACAAATGATGTAATGTTTTTGAATAAATTGAACTGAATTTGCAATTGAATTTAAAACAAAATGTTTTGATTTGGCAAACATTTAATTATCGATTAGGAAATTAGATAAATGTAGCATGATTAATGTTAAGCTCAATTTTATGTTAGCCAAACAATTAGCGCTTAAATGCTTTTAACATTAGATCGAAATTAGTGCAGAAATTAGTCGAAACGCGAATTAAATGTTTGAGCGAAGGCTACAAACATTTGAATTAAACTTAAATTGTGAACAAATCGGAGTCTAATTAGCACTAAATTAATGTTTTTGACGCAAATCGCCGCTCAAACCGACAATAATTGGTACAGTTTTATGAATTTATACAAATTGAGTGAATCGGTGAGTAATTACACGTTTTATAAACTGAATTTGTCGGCACTCGACGACTACGTTGACATCGATTTACTCAAATGGCTTATATGGCTCTTCACTCCCGTTGTGGTCAGTCAGACACCCGTCCTCTCGGCGCCGAACCACCGCTCGTCTAAACCTATTTCGCATTTCAGATCACATTCCTGTTGCCACTCCTGATCCTTGTGCTGCTCTACACATCGGCGCTCATAATCTTCATATACAGACACCGCCAGCGCCTGGATTTGGCCAAAATTAAAGACGAGATTAAGCGCAAACACTACTGGGACGGCGCCCTCCACGCCGTTGCCGTCCTCTGGGAGGCCCACGGCTTCATCTGGTATGGCTACGAAGTGCTCGGCTTCGAGAACATACCGGCCGAAGGCCCGGCACTTATAGTCTACTACCACGGCGCCATTCCTCTCGACTACTACTACTTATCCTCCAAATGCATGCTCGAGAAGAAACGGCTGATCCGAGCGGTCGGCGACCACTTCCTCTTCCGAATCCCTGGTATTACTCGAATAAATGATTTGAAAACAGTTTCTAAAACTGGTTATCGTTGTCACCAATCGATAGGTTGGAAACTAATGATGGAAGTGCTTCAAGTCTTTCCCGGCTCTATAACCGGTTGCACTTCTGTCCTCAAGAATGGCGACCTACTGGCCATAGCTCCCGGAGGCGTTCGGGAAGGTTAGCCGATTGGAGTGAATTGTCGCGAATCCGCAATTTGTCTAACGATTGAATTGAATTACAGCTCAATTTTCCGATGAGAGGTATCGTCTGATTTGGGGCCAAAGGACAGGGTTTGCGAAAGTGGCGCTCGAGGCGCAGGTGCCCATCATTCCCGTCTTTACTCAGAATATTCAGGAGGCGTTCCGCACAATCAGATTCGGGCAAAATCTTTTCAAACGTCTATACGAAAGAATCAAACTTCCAATTGTTCCCATTTATGGCGGATTTCCGGTCAAACTTCGGACAATCGTCGGAAAACCCATTCTTTTTGAGCCGACCCTAACTCCCGAAGAAGTGGCGCAAAAAGTAATTCAAATAAACAAATGATTAATTGAATGATTCGAAAAATTAATGTCTTTGCAGACGGCGCTGGCCATAGAAGAGCTGATCCGAAAACATCAACGAATTCCCGGATCTATTCTCAAAGCAATGATCGATCGGTTCTATAGTTATCCAAAAGAAAAACACATTTAATATGTTTTCGAATTTTGTCCAAACGTTGTGTTTAAAGCATTTGAATCACGAATTGAGTCCTATTTGTAGACAATTGACTGAAAGTGGTTTCCAAACCAATGCTAATACAGTTGCAGAAAGTCTTATCTCTTAATGAGAAGGATCTGCTCTACGGCTTAGCTCAGGTCAGGTCAGGTTAGGCCTGTTTTAGAAATTTAAATATTTTCACTGCAATTCCAAAATTTGTGATACATGATCAAAAGTAGCAGTATGATAAATTTTTAGTTTTTATTATGATATTGGTATAATATGTGCAATGTTTAATTATCGTAATCTGTTATTATAATTATTATTATAAAATAAATTTATTTACAATAAGCCAGCCTAAAATGTACTTGGCATATTGTTGTATGCGTTTCAGACTGTTTAGATTGTTGGATAAATTAAGGATAAACTCTAATTAGCGACAACTTCTCTACTTGTTATCAATATTTTGCAAATTAGACTCAATTGGTGTTTGAGATTAACTATTTATAAGAAAACATAATTTTTTAATATTTTTAAGTTAATCATATATTTTGGATTGAATTTAATTAACGGTAAATGTATTTTAATGATAAAACTAAGAATAAATTATTATTTTGTTTATAAACAAATCAAATTACATACAATTTTTGATTACAATTCAAACAATGAAAACAAGATATTCGTCAATAAAACTCAAAATAAGACGAATTGTATCCGCAATCAAAAAAACTTATTGTTCGTAACTTATTGTTTAAAATTAATTTTTCGTTTAAATATATCGAAGAATAAAAAATCCGAAACAAATATTAGTTTTGATTTCACTTCCAATTCCGTAGTTATGTCTCCAATTGTTGTTCGCAACGAATCGATGCGTCAAAGCATAGGCTTTGGTTATAATTGGAGATTAATTCACCGATAATACAGTTTATTGCAGTTAGGCTTGTATTGATTGATCAATTTGTACGGAACAAATAGTTCGATAATCACTTTCAAAAGTTAACATAAGTTTAGTTAAATTTTTACTATATATATTTATAAATACCGCTAATGCTATTTACAGTTAGTCATTTAAATTAATCAGCTAGTCAATTAATTTAAATAATATACATGGTAATAACATTGTTTAATACATTGGCGATAAAGAATATTCTTATAATTTAGAGTTCTTTACTTAAAAGACATAAAATAATTCCAATCATTACTAGAAATACACCGAAAAGTGATTCTATAAATTGAAATAAAAATTAATTAAAATTCCGATCAAATGGTTGTATCAAAAGGCTATTACTTGAGTTAAGAGTGGATTCGCCGAAAAGTCGGCCTCCGATGAGAACGAAAACAAAATTAAGAGCATTAGTGACGGGAACGGCGATTGTGATCGGATTGTATGACAGACTCATTGTGTATAACACAGAACCGCTTTGATTGACCAAAAACGACAATAAATACTAGATTTAAAAAGTTGGCAAAAATTAACGCAATTAAACAAAAGTCTACAAATTACAAAATAAAAGCATGACAAAATAAAATTAAATCTAAGTTAATTATACTCTTAAATATATTGAACAGAATATTATGATTCGAATCTAAATGTGCATGAAACTAGAAATGAGCAAGCTTCGTTATTAGGTCTAGGAAGGGGTGGAATGACATTTGGCTGCGGAAACAAGATGTGAGATGTAGTCAAAAACAATTTGTTTTCGCATCCTTTTTGTCCAGTTTTGTTTAGCTTTATACTTTTATTCTACAAATGTATCTAGTTTAAATTATAGCTAAATTACTATTTAATAGTTTAGGAAAGTTATAAGAATGCGAGCAAGATAATTTATAGTTTGAAACATGTTGAAACAAATGTCGCCACTACCGGCAAAAGTATATATTTCTGCGAAATGTAGTAAAAAGTATTCGTTTATTATACGAGAAATGTTGGGAAACCTTCCAATTGGTTGACATAGACTTCAATTGGAGTATAAACTCAATGAATGGGTTCGAGTGATGCACTTCCGCGACGCCTCGGCTGTACTTCTTGAGCAGTGGCGTCGATATACCCCAAACACTGCCCGTTATCACCAATGAGAGGATCGATCCTTTAATGCGATTGAATCGACGTAAGTGTTTAATCGGTTATAAATACATTTGGTTACTGACCGACACTTATTGAACTCATTATTTAATTAAAGTTTGACTATATTTTCGATTCAAATTATAGCGATATTTAAATTCAATTCTTGAGTTAGACTTCAAATAAATAATATTTATTCAAACTCTGCAAACATTTCAATAATAATAATCAATTGATTTGTTTTTATAATCATAGAGTGCGCTGCTGTGTATAAAGTTTATAATATTTGTTACAATTATTGCAATTAAAAATAAAAATAAAAACATGTAAACAGTAGATTTTAACGCTTTAATACCTTGATCAATTGACTTGCTTTTTTGTCTTGTAATTTAATATAACCTAAAATTATTTTTATATATAGATGCACATTATTTTTAAAATTGCAATGTAGTATTTACAGGTAATAACTTTTGTTCGACTAAAAATATCCTCAGCAAGGTATCTTGAGCATTTTGTATCATTACGTATACAAAATATATAGTTAAATTTACTTACTTGTTACATCAATTACATATCCAAAAATTGTTAGTTAGTTAGTTTAGTTATTTTATAGTCTAATAACATATGATGAAAAGAATGTATAACTCTTAATATATTAAAAAACTACTGATGAGCGATGAGCAGTATATTATACAGACATTGAAGAATTGCTAAAATTAATAAGAATTAATAAAAAATGAATTTATTCGAGTAAAATGTTTGTAGCGATTAATTATTATATTACACATGATCATTTGCTCAACTTTATTGAAAGTATGTTTGCAAGGATAATATGCTTTATAAGTATTTCTTAAACTATTTTTTACTATTAATTATAATTAAAGGTTAATATCATAAATCAAATAAGTCTATCTAAAGTATACATTCTAAACTTTAGATTTTAAAGTGCGATCATAAGTTTTGAATATAATTATTTTATTAGCATTTATTATTAATATAATTAGTGTTTTTATTGTTGTTAATATGCATAGATAAAAAAATAAATAAACCAAGTATTTTTTAATTTAAATATTCAATGAAATTTTACTTAAAATGTATATAATTTTTATTATAGTTATATTTGAGTTAATTATTTACACAAAAGAATAATAATGTTATATCACATATATTGGCCTAAAAACAATTTTGACAAGAAGTGATAATATTTTTTAATTTGACTAACGAGTAAAGCAATTATAAAAAGTATATGATTAGCTTTAAACTATTCAGCAAACTAAATTTTAAGTTATTATTCAATATTAATATAAACAGCAATTGACTCATTTGAGGCATAGCTCACAAATTATTAAGTAATTAAATTAATAATCATCTGTCCTAAATTATATTCTATTTTTAATTAGACTTGTCACTCTTTTATTTTAAGGGGGCCAGAGAGGGAGAAAAGAGGTGGCAGAAGGTTGTGATTATATGCAAAAATATTAATTGAGCAATTTAAAATTTATACATTAAAGATATAATAGAACTAAAATAAAAATGAGAAACATTAGGAAATAACCACATATTTGAGATAAAATACGTGAATTAAAAGAAGAAAAGTTAAGAATCTGAAGAACAGAACTGATAGTCGAGTGGAGTCTAAGCCGAGAAGAAGTAGCATGTAAACAGCAAACAAGCAAAGAGGTAGTGGTAGGTATAGGTAGAGTGGATGGCGAGGGTATTGAAGCGTTCAAATGCGGGTATAGGCACTCCGAATGTGTGCTAATTTCATAAATTGAATGTAAAAGTAGGCGCTTATGGCAACTATCAGTTCGAGAGTCAACACAAGTCCACATATAAGGATTGAAATGCCGTAAGAAATCGAATAGTCGTTGCGATAAGTGGGCGAACAGTTTGTAATACTTTCGTCTCTTGCGCTCACATTCACACATTCGGGCCGAGGCTTACATATTCTCGTTACGACAATAATAGTCAATACCATCGTCGAGACAATCAGAACAATGAACAGAAAAAAGTAGACTTTTATTGCTTTTAGATTCTCACTCATTATGCCATAGAGTGCTGTGAGCGGCACCGGTAGTGTCAGCAGACCGATGGCCAAACCGACCGAATTTGTTGTTTGGATTAGTATCGAACACAACACCAAATGACAGGCATTTGATATGAGAACCAAATAAGTGACGAATGATTCGCACGAGTTATCCATTATTTCGATTCCGATTCCGATTGCATTCTCAGCGCAATTCTGTCACTGTTTTCAAACAGACATTCACTCAAACCATCAAAACATTCAATTGTTTTTAAATCTAAATTACGTACAATTTCTTAAACTTGCGTTTATTTTATTAGATTTATATGTTTTGCACAAATTCTAATCAAATTTATTATATTTGTTATTTGTTTATATCATTCATATCATTAATTTCAGTGATTTTAATGCAAAATATACATTGCGTTCATAAGTCAAGATCTGTAGCTATCGTTTCCAAAAATAGTCTTATTCTGAATAATCGCAAAACTAATTCAATGCCTAAGTTTAAAATTTAAGTCAACTTTCAGTCAAATAAATAAATATTAATAAATGCGTTTAATGAAAAGATCTAGATAATTACTGTTTTGTAGTTTCAAAAGTATCAACATTTGATTGGCATAAATTAAAAATATCTGTGCAATCTCTTAAATCTCTAAATATCGATTAGAGGCGATAAATGAGCGATACAAATTCAAAATCTAAACAGGAAATTTTTTTTGAGTTTATGTATAAAATATGATTGCAAGTTTTTCATATTTTAAAGAATAATTTTATTAAAAATTAAATGCTTTTTAAAATATAAAGTAGTTATAAAAATGATGACTAAATACATACATTTCTTATATATGAAATATCAGTGAAATCAACATTTAGTTAATATAATAAAAAATAAGTAAATAATTGAACAAAAATTGTGAAAATATTTGTTTTAAAAAATTGAGTTTTAGTACTGTCGGTCCCTTTCTTCCAAATCGTGTGTCTTTCGGGGTTCGCCGACGCCGTCATCGTAGAGGTCGTCATAGACGGATCGGGCCAATAGGCAGGCGCTCGCGAAGTTTAAGGCTCGCAATATAAAGCTTATAAACAGGCAAACCATTACACCCGTAGCTCTCTCGTAGTGCCCTTTCCTCCAGTCGAAACACCCCCATTTGGGCGCGTGGTCGCCCGAGTAGTTGAAACAGTAGTCCGACCACTGGCTCTTGATTATGGCCAGGTAGATGCCATTGGCGAGCAGCAGCAGCATATCGAGGCCGACCAGAACGCCGTAACCGAGAATTACAATGTGGCTGTTGAAGCAGACGACGAATAGGCCGAAGAAGGCGACCAGGATGCTGAATGTGGCGCCGGCATACTCCTGCCAGTTCCCGATACTCATCGCCAGGATTACGATCGCCAGGATTATACAGAAGAAGTTGCCGAAGAATAACAAGATTCGCATCAATTTCGCTATTTTATCCATTTTGTAGTTTCAAAAGCAGTAGTCTCTTTAAATCGGAGCGAACGTGTAATTTAATAGAAAGAGTTGTCTAATGAATATGTCTCACAGTTGCCAATTGCCACACCTAAGCACCTAAACAGCCAAACACTTTACTCACTCACTAACTGTTGTTCACTTAATCTAATAACGGCTTCAATGGTCTCTCGTATGAACTTTGGGCTCTCAGCCTATGCTTTATATTCTTATATTGTCTTCAAATATATTCCTAATAATCATATCTATTGTTATGGTTTTTATCATGTTTTGAGTCAATAACAGTAAGTCATTTAACAAAAATGTGAGCATTGTATGTATGTAATGCTTTAATTTTATTACTTTGCAATTTTATATCTATTGGCACCGGAAGTCATGCTTTTACCTTAAAAAATGTTATATCAGACTAACAATTCGGTTATCAATTTTACGGAACTTTAATCAAATTGGAACTTTGATTTTTATTTGGAAAATTTAAACAATTTGAAACTTTGTTTAATAATTTGCTTTTTGTAGCATAGCAAAATTAGTACATGAAAAATATAATGATTTAGCTTATAATATAAGCCTTATATTACATATTTTTTGCATTTGAATATTTTTTTGTACTGTAGTTGAAATTTTTGTTTGAAACAGTCATTTGTGTTAAACAAAACTTTTCGAAATGAATTTAAATAAAGATTTCGCCCATTCGTTGAATAAGATATTTTGAAATAAGCACTTAATTGATTAGAATAGCTGAGAGACGAGAGTATTGATGTCAAACACTAATTGTCTGATTCCTTATTTAAAACCGAAAAACAAAAAGTTTCGAAAACCCTAACGAAGGGAAGAGAGCGTCGAATGCAATACTGAATTGAATGGGCGTTGAGAGGGCGATGAGTTACGAGAGAATGGGTTAGTATTACGATATAAGCGCTCATCCAGTTCCTCCACATTCGAGAAGTAGGTAAAGAAGTTCTGTTTTTCACTTTCAATGTCTTTTCTCTTTTTTTAGTCAAAGGTTTGGCGAATATGAGTACATAAATAGGTTATTGATGTTAGCAGTGATTTAGCGGCGAATGTCTGGTTCGCGTTCAGCGCACAAATCGGTGTTCGGGCGCTGGGATAGTGAGCTTACGAGAGAGCTGAGAGAGAGCTGGAGTAATAGAGCTGCTGGTGCGCTGATGAGGAGCATGAGAGCACGACAGATAGCAAGGCCATCACTGACAGCGATTGTTTGATCGAAAGTGTTGGGGAAAAGGAGGGCTTAAACCAAATCCGCACCAATACTGACGGCAAAGTAGAGAAAGAGTTAAGTGTTGTGTCGAATGCGTCGAATGCGTCGAATAGACCGCATGCGTGACCCGCAGGTGCAGGTGTTCAGCGCTATTGCGTTCTCCGATTCAAACCAGTTATCAATCGCTGTTTTATTCTTCTCGACTCGACTCGAGTGAAGACTTTTGGTTTGAATTTTGCGAAACTTGGCGTAGGATTCGACGTCTATTCGCGTTCCTAATGAAAGGCCATTAGTAGGTGTAGTGTAAGGAGAAGTGAATTTCTTTTTATATTATATTTACAGTATTAGTGTTGAAAACATTTCTTCATTCGTTCACTAAATTTACAGTTATTCCTAAAAACCGAATCCGAGTTTTGAATTGATGTGAAAACTTTGGTCGAACTAACTGTGCTTTCGATGTATGGCTTCGAGCGTTTGCACGAATGATACCCGAGTTTTGAGGCACTTCTGCCAACTTTGCAACGAGTGATCACTTGTGGAATCATTGGCCATAATGTTGACCATCAGTACCGGGCCGCGACTTATGGCCGATCGAACCGAGTTTGAGAAGTCCCTGGTCGAAGTGCCCGGTGAGGGCAAGACGTATACGTCGAAGGAAGAGGGGACTAAAGTGTGGCGAAACAAGACCCGTCGCAAGTACTACGAACCTGTGCCCAAGCAGCCAAAGGACAGGGACCACCGGCGCCGGACAGACATCGAAGCTATTGAATACAGGAGTGACCGAAGTGACAGAAGTGATGCCAACAGATCCAGGTCTAGCTATAGGCCGATTGCGGCGATTGAAGACCAGAAATATGTTTCGGCCAACGAAATGGACCGAATATTCCTCGATTCCGACCCAAAAGGTTTTGTTGAGTTACAGAACTCGGAGTCCTATTCATACATTCCAACCGTCAGAGATGTAGGCATTCAGTGCAACCGCAAGAAGTCGAACCGACATCTCCTCAACACATCTAACGACAGCACCGATAGCTATGTTCGAGTTATTAAAGCGACAAACGATGGCTTAGTTACCGCTTATAGTGATGTTCCGCAACTCAAGACTGAGAGCCCTTCGAAACGAACGCCAGTCTCGAAGCACGAGGTTTGGGACGACAGGGGTTTACCTCAAAGTGAAGCCATTTATAGCAAAGTCGACAAAAGCAAGAAGAAGGTCCTCCGCGACGACGGCCGCGACAACGGCTATGACTCGCCGAGAGATACCTATCCGAGGGTTATATATAGAACGCCACTTAATGAGCGCCGAGCGCCGAGTGCTCTCAGCAATCGGTCCAGATTTTCGGGTTCGGAGTACAGCACTAATACTAACCGAACCCTTAAGAACAAAACCAAAGGAATTGGGTTTACGTTCAACAGTGGAATCGATGGCCCGAATGTAGATTTGCCGAACACTTCACCTAAACTCAGATCTCGTTCTCTCAACCGATATGTAGAGCCGACACATACGACACCGAAATGGACGGACAGTTTGCCGCGGAATGGGAGGAAAGAAGTTAAAGAAGAGGTTTTGGAGGAAACCATCTCTATATCGAACGCGTCGAGTGATGACTTCCAGCCCTATCAGACCCGAGACTTCGATGAGTTTCTTGTGCCGCAGCATCAGATCCGAGAACTTGAACACAAACGCAAAGATATTTCGTACGTAAATGCGTTACCGAATCAGCGCTTATTAAAGAATGGAGACCTCTATGGAGACGCACCGGTAGCTAATGGCGGACCCATGCGTCTGAAGGACGTCGATGATGATTACAGGAGAGGAATGGCACAAAACGGCTTGATTTACCCAGTTGGCAGCGAACCGTCCTATTCCACTCTGACCCGTTTTGACAACAAGAAGAAGGAATCGAAGCCATCTGATTACAGTCCCGTCCGTCAGGCCTACACTCTAGACCGAAGACACCTAAAGGAAAGGCAGAAGAAATTGGAAGCACTTCCGGACTCGAAGAACAAAGAGAATTCCAATGCAAGGCTTTACAAGAGTACTGTAGACCTGACCGACCGCTCCAGAGACATGAGGGGCGGTCTGGCGACGGCCTACCGAAACAGGCAGGACAACAGGCCATCGTCGCTGAACCGAATGTCGGCTATACGGGAGGGCCGGGTGAGCCCATCGCACTCAGTGCCAGTGCGCTACCTGAGCCACAGTCAGCTGAACTCTGCGGGCAATTCCGCGAATTCGAGTTCAGACAGCGATACTCTGAACCGACATAAACGGCATTTAGTCCACGACAGGGAACCCATAGTTATGTACATTCCGGCCGTCAGTCATCACAACCGACGGGCAGAGGACGAGCCCGACCGGCTCTCCGGCATCCTTAGACCCAATTCTCGCACCGGTAGTACTGCCAGTTCTCGAAAGATAAGCAAAAAGCCGCCGAAAACTTCCGCTTCGAGTGATATAACGCCGACTAAACCACTGAACTATTCGTCAAAGTATTCGAATTACGGCACTCATAGACCCGGGAATGACGAAGAACTGGATCAAGTGGTCGAGTTGAGGGACACGAAGAACTTCGGCAAGTTGAAGAAGGGCAAGAGCATCCTGAACCGGCGCCACTCCATCCCGAAGGACACGAAGTTCCCCTGGCTCCAGAAGCTCAAGTCCAAAGTCAAGTTCCGAGAGTAGCCGCACTGCCGGCCCGCTTGGCCTACAATCGTTTGGCAGTAATTACTAATTGATTTATAACTAATTTGAGGTAAAGGTTCCCAAACGCCTCTCGAATCTTAATATCCAATTGTTATTTAAAATTAGGAAATTTTTCGGTATAGAAGACTCGCTTCGATAATAAACTTGTTTTTAATGTTTAATTTTCATTACTTTTTTACTACTATTATCTGATAATAACAAACTTTGTATTGATTTAAAAGTATTTTATTGTTTAAAAATTTATGCCATAAAAACATTTAATAAAATACTAGTCGTTTTGCTTTCTTCTCAATGCGTTTATCGCTTGTGTTTGCAAAGGGAGCGGATGTTAAGCACATATACGACAATTGCCAACCGATTGTTAGATGAAATAAATCAGTTGTGACCTCCAAATGGTTAGTAAGAGGTTTATGCAAAACAATGTTAATGTAATGAATAAATGCAAATACAGGTAGAGATTGAGTGGTTGCGCGACTAAACTGTGAAGCGATTCGGTCGGACGACTAGATGTGGTCGACACCCAAACCATCTTTATCTCCATATTTCGCATCTACTCAACAATTCCCGTTTTATTCGCAAAAATATACAACTATGTTATTTTAAGTTTTCTAAAATTTAATATTTAAATCACCTCGATTGAATTTCAAATCAATAATTCATTGCCGTTTTTAAGTTTAGTGATGTTAGTGTATAACAAGATAACTTTTTAAAAAGTGATAAATTATTTGAAAATTATTTAAATAAATTAGGCTAGCATATGAAATATTAATCATATGCAAAGTACAGTAGCTTAAAAATCAAGGTTAAATAATTGACGAGCACAATCCATATTAAAAATATCCAATTATAGTTGCCGAATAATTTCAACTTGCAAATTATTGCAGACGTTGGACAGGCTAATTAAATAGGCAATATTATGTTAAACCCAGTGGGTGTGTGTTTTTATCCTCATATTAGAAATCTTTACTTTCAGCCCATTTTTAACACTTGAGTTATTTTAAATTAAAATACGAAAATAATTTTTATCAAAACTAATAAATGGCAATAACTTTAAGATGTGATTTTTTAGATTTAGCAATTAAACCATAATTTCATCTTTTTATGATATACTTGACAAATTTAAAGAAAAAGTTATTAGTATTACATTATTATCCTTTTTTATAATCAGTTAGAATTAGAGTTAAGAAACTGCTAAAAAATTAATAAAAGTGGTAACGTTTTTAGAAAGTTGAATAGATAAAATTTCTAACCCGTTCATATTGCAAACTCTATTTAGAATTGATTAAAACGCTTAAAAATTAAATAAAATATACAGTAAGTGTAACAATAATTTTACATTTTACATTGTTCATCAAATAATTAATTAAATATAGTAATTGCATTAAATAATTGAACATGATTATATGCTTGACAGTTTTAAAAGAGTGGAATACAAAAAGTTTTTGCTCTTTTTTTCACTTGAAACTGAACATGTTGCTATAAACTGCAATACACTTGAAGTGAGAAACCCCAAAAATAATTAATTAGCAAAATTATTGATTATTAAAGCTCTTGTGCGACAGGAACAGCAGGTGCATGAGTGCAAGAGCCATTATGGCTTCTCACGAGATAACAAAAGAACTAAATTAACCCAGAATAAAATTACATATAAGTCAAGTTCAATAAATTTAATTGATTCGTGAGCTTCGGATCCTTGAAGATGAGTCGCAATACAGACATCACTTTTTCGGGTATTATCGCTGCGATTGAGTTCGCATTCAGTAGTCTTTCGCTCAAAGATCATAATTTCAAACTATTTTATCAATTTTTATAATAAACGAGAATTTATCTAAAATTACAAATTTTTAATTACAAACGTTATTAATAGAAAATGGCATAGATTTCAGTAACAAATAAAAGTTGTTTAAAAAGAAAAGTAATTTATATTTAATGATACGCAGAAATAGCGTGAGTACTGCAGAGGGAGTTGGTTTGAGACGTTCACTTAATTCGGAATTTGAGGATTTTACACTTCACCTCTTTTAGAAATACTTATCTCGAAATAAATCTCCGCTAAACAATAGAGACAAAAATTTTGCTATCGAGTTAAACAAGCTTTAAAATATTTGCAATAGAATGTACCAGTATATTTATATTGCACATTGTAAGTGCAAACAAATTCTTTTAAATTTCCCTTTTAAAAGAACATTTTAAATTGTGTTTGTTAATTTAAGAAATTTACTATTTAATTGTGTTTGTTAATTTAAGAAATTTACTATTTAATTGTGTTTAAACCTCACATTTAAACAAGCAAACTTTATAAATTTAATAAAAAAAACATACTATGACTATAGAGTTTAGCCAACATTTTTAATTACAATAAGCTTGACAACAAAATTTGTATAAAAATTAACTTGAGTATTTAAAATAATTAAAATTATTTTTTTTATAGATATCAGATTTAGTATTGTAAAAATATAAAGATTGTTTTATTTTATCAAGTTAAAAGAAATCACAAAAATATTCATCTGAAATAAATTTTAAAATAACTTACAGTGAGAATTGAAATTGATTTTAGTTGATATGTTAGTAAGTTAAAACTATGAACAGAACAAAAAAAACTATTACTATTGGCAAAGAAAATATTTAAAGCTATAAAATAAAATAAAACTATAATGAAAGACTGACTATTCTGATATGTACAGTAATAAAACAGACGAATATTAAAAAATAGAATTAAAACAGATAATATAAAGGTGGTCCCAAACGAGCTTGATAAAAAGATAAGTTTTTTTTAATAATTACATGAAATTCATAATTATTCTCCTAAATAATATAAAGTATCTCAAAATAAAAACGGAGAATTTAAAAATTTCATTTATTTTATAAACAAAAACTAGATTAAAAAGATTAAAAAATAAACTTAAAAACAATAACTAATAATTATATTCTATACAACTGCTGCTCTGATTGTAATTTGACATAAAAACAAAACAATTTTTATTTGAGAATAATTTGTTTAATAATAACAACTAATATTCACTAATTATTGCAATCAAATAGAAATATTACAGTATAAGTATTGTATAAAGTTAGAGTTTTTACCTACTAAACATTTGCAAAAGATAAAATATGCTGCAGACAAAAGCTCCTTTCTTAGCCAGATATTACTGTAGATATCATACTTAAGTGCATTACTTAAAGAATTTAGAAATTCTTAAAATTCGCTTCAAAACTGATTAATATTCTTA
>JAQIXC010001470.1:0-14612 GCA_034697605.1 Metabelba pulverosa
AGTATAAATGACCAGAGCTTTAATTCTATGCTAAATTTAAGTGATTCGGCGTCTGACCGATCCCTCGTCCAACGAGTTAGTGAAAACTTGCTAAATTTATTTACATGCTTATAGTTTATAACTTTTATACATGAGACCATACACTAAATATCTAACAAAAACATGATAAAATGATAAAAATATAAACGACATTGCAACAAAATGCTTAATTTACAAACTTGTTAAGCTTGACAGATTATAAAAACTATACTTTCTAAATACTTTCTTTATTAAAAAAAAATAATTATACCTTATAATGAAATATTTATGTATAATTATGTAAGAAATATAAATTAGATTTAGTCTTTGTAATAATAAATGCTTACTGAAATCCTTAATTTTAAATATATTCTGCTTTTAAGTGCTTTTGTTTCAAAGGTGTGACATAATCTTGATCTGTCTAAATTTATAGATAACTTCAATGAATAAATTTTAGCAATCTTGTTGATTTTTACAAAGTAACTATAGAAGTTAGCTTATTCAATATTTATAGTTTTATTTTGGAGGCGGGATATCTCCTCCTAAATAAGTTTGCCTTGCGCATTCTTACACTAAACCCAGTCTAGCAACTAGAATATAGACTTGATTTAAAATCTTTTTATCTCGACCAATTATAGGCGCACTCTTTTATAATTCAAAACAATTGATAACTTTTATTTTGTTTGAAATCTGCGACTATAAAAACTATTTAGAAACAATTAAAGACTGATATTCGGAAATGCAGAGCAGTGTTTGTTAGTCTCTTCTCGAAATTCAAAGATAACTTATCATTCGAGTCGTTGCACACTATTTGAACTTTAGTTTAATTAATCGATAGATAATTAAATGCAGCGCTGATTTTGCAATGATTTTCGCGACGATTATTGTGAGAAAATAATTGACTTCACGTTTGCCGTCAATTAATGATCATTTAGTTTGGATCCGAAGGATAGCTTCTCAGCTGTAATGATAAGATGAATGGCATTCGCGGCGATGACTGTCGAGCAGTCGATCAGAAGCTAATGAATGTTTAATCACTTCAACTCATCGTTAATACTCGAAATGCTTTTTTAGAATACCTTTTCATAATTATTGTTTGATTTTATTCTTTCTTATCTGATTATGTAGTTTCTCGTGCAATTGACCATTTGTGATTGATAAATTCAAATCTTGCATTTAGATTGCTAATCTTAAATATTGTTTATAGCTTTCAAACTATTTTACAGTATAAGAATGTGGAATATTAAAAGTCAAGGTACAATATAACTTAAATTTTAGTGACAAGAAAATGCTAGTGTATAAAATTTTGTATTTCAAAAAATATAACCTTTTATCATGCCTAAAATGCACAATCTACTTGATTGTAATAAAATCAGACATGTAATTTCTTCAAAGGTACCGGTAATATTTTTATTACACAGTAGTTGAGTTTTACACATTAAACATATTAAGTTGAGTAGTTTGTGCACATTGAAAACTTACTAGTTACAATTTTACCATTTAAAATTAGTTGCATATATTTTAAATAATTACAAAAATGTTCTTAAATTTATTACAATAAAAATATATTTTTAAGTAAAAAAATCGAATGCAAATAAATTATCAGGCATATTTTATTTATAGCATTTCTTGTATAGTTTTTATTAATTCCATCAAAGGAACAAATAACCCCGCTAACACAGTTCTATATGGCTACAAATAACATTAGCTTTGTTTCATATACTTTGAAGTTAATACTTTGAAAAATTTGAATTAATAAATGATAAATAAATTAATAGCATTAGTGTTGTACTAAATTAGGATTTACGAAAATCGTGATCCCGTCGACTACGCGAGTTGGTTCGTATTCGCGGCGCCGGCATCTGTTGTGATTACATTGATTTGTTGGTATATTTACAAATTAATATTCCTCAGGTATGTTATCATTAGTTATTAAGAAAAGCTAAAGTTTATTTTTACATATTCTATATTTAGCAAAATCTCGAAACTAACGACTTTTACTTTAATTTGTTATTTTGCTTAAAAATACAGTAATTTTTGCGAAAAATATGATTTATTTAATTTTCAAACTCACGGTTGAGTTAATTGAATATAAAAAACAATTTTTCACTCTTTCATAGAAATATTTCGGTTCCGATAGCAAAGCGCCAAATGTTGAGAAAACTCATCCAAAAGAAATATGAGAAATTGGGTCCAATCACGTAAGCAAGACACTTTTTCACGCAGACACTGCAATTATTTAAATTTCAACAGATAATTGAATTATTAATAAACATGGTTATATAAATCAATGACTATTGTAATCAATTTATGGCCAAACATTCATTTATAACTTGTTTTAAAGACAGAATTTCTTAAAAGAGATGCAAAATGTCTCTAATTATATGCATTTTTGCTAATATAATTCAAACAAAAATAAGCAAAGTACAAAATAAAAACAAATGCAATTTCATTTCTATTATTCATCGAAAGAATAATTTGCAAAACAAAAACAAGAAACAAAAGAATAAATAGAAATGTAAAAAAGGTTTGAATTAACATTCGGATAGTTGAGGCGCGACTGTAATAAAAAATAATAATCGCTTCGAAAGCTAATTATGACAATTAAAGTCAGACTTTTCGCATAAAACTATCCAAATATTAATTGATTTTAAACGCGTTTTAGTGGCAAATAATCTGATAAATAGTAATTTCAATAATTGTTCTCCGCTTTTGATTTAATGCAAATAGCTTGCTAATTTTCTTCACCCCTCTATTGTTCACAAATCTTTTCATCTGTTTGTCTCAAATTAATCTATTTGCAATTTCAAAGTAGAGTTACATTTTAATTTAATAATAGTATAAATCAAATTTATGCGATGTTTTGACGATTTATTTGCACAATAATTATAACAATTACTGTTCGAATCGCATAAATGCAGTTCATTTGGAAATAGAGTTTTTGATGTTTTTACTGCTGAATGAAATTTATACAAATTTGCATTTCCAGTACAGATTATAATTAATGATGATAATTTAATCACACGAATTTAAACTATATATTTAAGAAATGAGTGGCATTAATTAATTTTGTTCTTGTTGCGCCGGTATAGGTTCCACGAATGGAGTGTGCTTGCTGTTTTCCTAACCATGATTCTGCTGTACTTCACACACGACCCGCAATTCATGACCGGTTGGTCGAAGTTGTTGTCCACCAATAATATTAAGCCAAAGCCGGCGACTGCGGCCATATTCTGCACTTTACTCCTATTTATAATACCGGCCAATCCGTTCGGCCCCTACCCATCGCCCGGTCTCCTGGACTGGAAGACAGTGCAGACCAAACTGGAGTGGGGGGTTATCATCCTCAGGGGCGGCGGCTTCTCGATGGCCGATGCGGTCACTGTATGCATACGTCAGCAGCAAAACAATAGTTTTTATTTCAAAAAATTAATGCATTTATTGTTTTTTTGATGTATAGTCTTCAGGTCTGTCGCGACTGATTGGCCAGCAGTTGGCACTAGTAAGCACTTTACCTATCGGCGCTCTAATGGTCCTGCTGTCGGTGAGCAGCACTTTGCTAATTGAATTCATGCGAACGTCGGCGACGGCGACAATACTGGTGCCGGTGGCGGCGCAGTTGGCTGAGGACTTGGGCATAAATCCGCTGATTCTAGTCATAACAATCACCATATCGTGTGCCTACGCCTATATACTGCCGGTCGGAACCACAGCCAACGCTATTGTCTACTATCACGCAAACCTCAAAATTTCAGATATGGTAAACGTAAAAGTGTTCTTAAAAATCAATTTTTTGACATGGTTATCTGCGCATATAAAGTACATATTAGAAAAGTGTATAATTTGTTTTAGTTTAGCATTAGTTTGCATTATTTTAATTGAAAAGTGCTGCTACTTAATTATTTTAACAGAGAAAAATTGCTTAAATTTAAACTGTATACGACATAGCTTATACTACAATATTGTTTATTTTGGCATTGATAAAGTGCTGCAATTTAAGTTATCAGACAAAAATAATCAAGTATAATGCGGAGTTTAATCATAATAGTTTCTTCTTCTTACAATATTTGGATGCTCTTGTGTTTTGATAAATTTAGCATGACAATATTTATTTAAACTGCAATTTCTCAATCTGACACTCCTGACATATTTTAGCAATTTTTAAAAATTTTAATAAGAAATATATGCAAAAAGTTAAAAGAGTGCCGATTCATATATTTTATATTGCTTAAAAAAGATTGCCAACACTAGATTAAATTTAGCATTAAATAAGCTATTATTAAACCAATTTGTTTCCTTCAAATACAATCTTTTATATCAAGTTCATTACTAACGATAAAATGTGTTAGATAAATATCTTGATAATTTATTTTTAATATTTTTTAATAACATTTTTATCAAATAATTTAAATGTTTAAAATTAAAACGCATAAATTTGAATATGAGTTCTGATGAATATTTATATTCTATATTGTTTAAAAAGCATCTAACATGTAAATTTTAACTTGTTGACATAAAATTAGTATATCACATTTTAATTTCCAATTAAATAACTTATGGGTAATTTATTGCCGATTATAATTACTTTTGTAAAACTATTTAAAAACAGATTGTTATCTAATAATCTTAGATAAAATAGAGCAACCAATTTAAATATGTAATGTTTCAATGCCAATTTAAGTGTGCAGCAGCAAAAGGTACAGTACACAGTGTATTATAATAGAATATCTAATAGCAATCATTATTTTCGGGCCATTTGTTTTCTGCGCATAATTTATAATTTATTTAAAATTTTGATTTTTAAAAATGTTTAATTTTAAAATTTACAATTTTGTTTTATTTCTGCATAAATTATTTTGCAAATAATTTATTTCTCAATAAATTCTAACCTGTGTCTTTTTTCACTTAACAGTTTGTGCCAGGAATGATTGCGAAGACAATTTCAATATTTATAATGTTGTTAAACATCTATTTATTAGGTTATCCGATATTTAATTTAAACCAATCGACGCCCGATTGGTTAGCCTTGAATCAGTCATTTATCAATTATAATAATAATTTTAGCAATGCAACTAGTTACTCAAATTATAACTTAACTGCTTATTAAACTCAATTATACATGTCGAATTCTCAATTTTTATAGTTTGTACTTATTTCTGATTTTGCGATTGATTTGAAATATACTGTTTATTTATAAATAAAACAATTATTTTATAATTATGTGTTTGATTATTGTAATTTTACTATAAAATTAAACGTGCTATAATTTTATGTTTGAATTTGAAGTTACCATAGAATAAATTATAGCATGGTTTTAAATATATTTTTAACAGTTTTATCATATATCAGTCTTATATAAATACAAATATAACAAAGTAGCATAAATAAAAGCTTCTGCAGGTTTTGAAAATGCAGAATTGTAGAATTCACTATATCTATTCTAGCATTCTATTAGTAGAGTTTAGTAATTTAATTTTTTTAATGTGATTTGGATTCAAAACATTAAACAGGTATAATTCAGAATTTCGCCGATTAAAGTAGATTGAACAAATTTATTTCAAATCAATTTTTATTGCTTCCTTTATTATCCGCTATTTATCGCACTTTTCGGCAAAATTACAGTACAATCGAAGAGGAGATAGACTTTTAGAGAAAGGTTTCGGTCAACTGAACGCAGTTTGCAATTCTCGTTCGCATTCTTAATAGCAAAACGTGAGAACAGAGGAGAACAGAGCCGAAGAAATACGAGTTTTCACTTAAAACCTATTATTTCGGAATAAATAGCGAAAAAATGTTAAATTCTGTTATCATTTTCATTTCATCCGAATGTTAGTCACATTTAATAATTAGTGTCATTTGCCATCATTTCGTGACTCAAAAACAAAAATACAAACTAATTGTTAGCTAAAAAAATGATTGAAAGTGAGCAGAAAAAGTGTCTGGATTTAAGTAGGTACCAAGATCTATTTTACCCCATTGTTAACAGTCTTGTCAGTAATGCAGATAATTATGGGCTTATATTCCGAATCGTTTATAGCGACCCATTGTATGTTAAATAAGAAAAAACATTTTTTACTGTCACTTATAATTAGTAGTTTCAAACTTAACATTTAAACATTCTACAGTACATGTTTAAAAAATTCTTTAAGTCTATTCTGATATCTTTAGTACATTTTTCATTATAACTTAATAATTTTCGTTACATTTATTTAAAAATTATTTGATGAAAAATTAAACTAAAATAGACTTTTTGTTTAATACGAATAGACTATTACGTGTTAATTATACTTAATTGTAATTTTAATTTATATAAAATTAAAAAGTGTTGAAAATTTTATTTTGTAATAAGCAAAATTAATTAACACATATAATTAGGAATTTTGAGAAATAATTAAAATTTCAAACAAAAAAGAAAATTTATGCCAACTCTTCGTCTCAACAACTCTCAAATGTTTCCGAAAGTAAGTTCTCATTAAAACAAAATTGATTATAAAAAAAGGTATGAAATCTGTTGAACATGAGTTCAAACACGTGGATGAATGATCACACACATGAAGGCTTTCGAAAGTGAATAAAAATGCTAATTTCCAATATTGCATTGATTAATTTTAATTGCATTCGTATAATAATTTATTTAATGATTTAACCGATTCTTATTCGAAATAATTATTGGTTTTGATCCCTCGGAAGAGCTCTAATCGGTTTACGCATTGATGACTAATTGATTTGAATATTTCTAAATATATCTATTTTTCAAATTCTAATTCTTAACTTATCACAATACGCGCAATTATCCTGTATCATTTTAGGTAATATTCAAATGCAAGATAAAGTATAAGTAACACTGATAAAAATTATTATAAATGTAAATGTAATGTGTATTAATATTGATGCGTACAATATACTCAAAATAATTAAGTGTTATTCTAATTAATGTATTAAATAAGAAATAAATTTGCATGTGTCTTGAAACATAATTTAATAATGATGGATTAATTTCAATTATTTTATTGCGTTTGCGGGTTTGACTAAATTTATACTGGCAGAATAACAGATATGTTTTTAAATTAAACTGTCTATCAAATAAACATCAAAGCTAACTTTTTTTTATAACTTTTTATGAAGATAAATTTTAGCATAAATTTTTCCGTCTGTAAAATCTGCTTTTTAGTACATTATTAGCGTATTTTGGTTTAAAATATATTTTCAGTGCGTTTTAAATGTGAAATGACTTCTAAAACGGGTCATAACTGGCAAAAAAGCAAACAAAAATCAATTAAACGTTTTTTAAAACAAAAACGAAAGTAAGGAAAAAACTTGCTTGCTAGACGATAACTTTCCTCATAGTAATCAAAGAGTAGCACAAATATCTTTGTTTGAATTTAGCTATGGTTTGAAAAATCAAAATCTAATTCTCGTTATATTCGTTGCCTTGAAATCCTTGACATTTTTTGCTTTGACTTCATTTCAGTTCATTAGCTTCGCATTGATCTCAATGCGAATTGAATTTTTTACATGTTTAAGTTAGATAATAAAATTATTCAATTTACTTTTACTTTTGAATTAAATAAAAAAAGCTTAATTATGTGCTTATAATTATTATATGCACTCATTCTGAAGTTTTAGACAATTGAGCAATGCTGTTTTGTATTGTTATTGAAATTGGTTTCAACTAATATTTTCTGGCTATTTCTTTCTTTCATTTCTCGTAATTAATATTTATTTCTAGGAATTTGCCAAGTATTATTTAATATTCAAAAACTAAATTTGTGATATTTTTAAATTAATATAACCGCTCATAATATTAGTTATAAAATAAAAATAATTTTAATGAAACCCAATTAAATAAAATCTTATTAAAATTCGAAAGATCACAAATTAACTTAATTTTTAAAAAGCGAGTGTTAAAAAAATGTTAACATAAAAATTACATAAACATTTACATAAAAATTTTTACTCAAGCAATTTTAGAAGGAACATGATTAAATTCTGTTTTACGAATATGAGCGTCATAATCAAACATGTGAATTTAAATTTTAAAACATAAGGAAAATATTTATTCAGAAAATAGTGTAAATAATAGATATAATCGCATAAACTGTAGAGTAGAGTGAAAAACAAGACAAAACAATAATTAAGACTTTTATACCACTTTATCCGGACGTTAGTTGGAAACGATGAACAGCAGCACTAAAATAGAGGCAAAAAAGCAATTCAAAAGTCATTAGAAAAAGTCTATAAAATGATTAATGTGTTGACAAACTATCAAAAATTTCAAACTTCAAAAATACGACAAAACTATTTGAACGCATCGATAGCTTTGATTCTGAAGACTAAAATCATAATTAAGCTTAACTAAGATATTAAGGCTTTTGTGCAGCTCTTCGGCTAAGAGATGCAAAATACTATGTATAGTATACTGTAAAATATGACAGAAACTTTATAATGAACTAATTGTTAATTCTATGCAGAACAAAAAACATCTTGATTTAAATCGCAGTTAAATACTGCAATACTGTAGACAAGAATAGTTTCAAATCACAAATCAGTTTTGGTTACTATAACTCATAATCATGTATTAAAATATTTTTAATTATTAACTGCAATATACATAATAATCTACTGTAACACTGTTAAAAATTGAAATCTAAAACATTATTTTGTTCAGATTTAAAGACGATTAGAGAAAAAAGTTGTTAAAAACAAATTTCTATCCAATTCTGAATCACATGTATTGATAGGTATTTTAAAATTTGCAAATAATAACTATGTGTTGAATGCATTCATACATTTTCAGCTGTTTGTATAAACTACCCTGCAATTAATAATAGATAAAACAATAGTAATTTTATTGTTCTGGTTAATTTTTGCGCAGTTTAATGATGTTTCTAATAGTATAATCTGTGTAACATTGAACTCTATGTTACATTTGTTAGGAAAGGATAAAATTGTGTTTTATAATTGTCACAAAAATACTATTTAAATAACAATTTTCTTTCTCCTGCTCTCTCTCTCTCTCTCTCTCTCTCTCTCTCTCTCTCTCTCTCTCTCTCTCTCTCTCTCTCTCGCCTTTTTCATGTTTATACTGTATCATTATGATTTTCATACCTTTTACAGCCATTTAACTATTTTCTAACAATTAATTTAAAAATCAATTATTTCTGTTTCCAGTCGTAACAAACGAGAAGTAAACAAATTTTTAAAAAATTTCATTTAAATTAGCATAAACTTTAGCTTTAAATCTATTCATTTACATATTTAGTTCATTTCGCCGAAAAATATATACCAAAACAAACGGCATTCAATACAAACTAAAATTACTATGTACAATTGTATATTGTATTTTAAAGAGCATTTTTCGTGTTATTAATATTTGAGTATTTAGTCTGACAGTGAATAAAAGCCATTAAATCATTTAAAAAGTGTTAAGATCAATGTCAATTATAATTGAAAATATATTTTTCACGTTATATCAAATGTAACATTTAGTGTAAATAAAATATACTTGTTATACAATAATAAAATTTTGAATAAAATGTTAATTAAATTAATTTTTATACTTTGTTTAATTTTAAATATTTATTGAGTAAAATATACAAAATTTATATTATCAAGGTTATATAATAATAGTTAATCTCTATTTATTCATGCCACTTTTTTTTGTTTAACTTTAGTTGTAAGTAAGCAAACGTTACGTGGTTAAATTAATTTTTAACATTAAATTGTAATAATTTGTTAGCGAATAAAAACTAACAAAATATGTTACTTTAATTCAGGACAGAATTGTATTTAACCTCAATTGACAAGTAAAAGCACTAAACTTATCTGTGCACTCAATTTGTAAAATTTAGCATTAAAGTTTTTTAAAAATTAAATGCTGAAATTTGTTAAAAAGCAAAACCAAAACAAAATCTGATTTTCAATTACTAAACAAACATTTAATAGAAATAGAAATTTTATTTATTTATTTATCACCATTCTTTTATTTTATCAATTTAGAAATTATTGAACTTTTTATTGTTATTTCAAAACTTTATTTTCAATTAATCGATAAATAATTGTATTTATGTTTAATTTACTTCATTAGACAGAAAGAAAATTTATATAGTATTTAGAAGTCATTAAAATGAGTTATTATGAGAAAATATTAAATATCTTTTGACGTATTTTTTATTAAGAGCGTAAAAATGCTAACAAATATTTGAAGACAAATGCAGATTAAATATTGAATTTGAAAAAATAAATAATATATTCATCAATTCTCAAACAATACCAAGGCTATTCTCTCATTCACTCATTCAATATACTGACAACTTATTGATGTTAACCCATTTGAATTATACATTTTAAAAATTCACATTCAATGCAAAAAAAAACTAATCAATTCAGAAATTGAGGTAAAAATTCATTAAACTCTTCAAAAATTTTTGAAGAGTAGAAAAAAGTGACAATTTTTTAAATTATCAAAAAATTCGTTTTCAAATTATTAAAAAAATTTTATTTGTATAAAAAGTATTAAAAATAGCATTAATATCAAACATTATAAGACATTAGTGTAAAAAATAATTAGAAAATAATAAATAAAATTGCGAATTGTATTTATTTGGTATCATTAAAATGATTAATACTATTATTACTGAATATATTATGCGTTAAAATACGTGAATATCTCTCTTCCCAAAACTCATCCATTACTGAAATGCTATTGTGATTCTTGTCGTTCAGGTGCCCGTTGCCCGAGTGGTTCAGATGATAACCGTTGCGGGCGTTGTGGCCATTGCCGCCGTTGTCGTCGCCGTTGGCCGAGCCGTTGGTAACGGCGTTGGCGCTGCTGTTGCGCGCGTTGAGCCGTTCCTCTAACGACTTGTTGTACTTCCGTTTATCCAACTTCTGCTCGAAATCAATATCCGGTACGACTTGATCGCCACTGCATTTGCCTTTCTTCCACTTATTCAGGTGCGACGTATTCATGACAATCCCCGCTCCGGCACCCGAGGTGCTGCTCAGTCGCCGTAGTGCTGGTCAGGCCAGCGATTTACCAATATTTACAAATTTTTTATTCCAGTTCATCAAAACAATCAGTGTAATTTCTTATTTTTATCACAAGTAGTAGATTATTTTTGTTGTACTTTTATTTTTAAGTAATTTTTGTTTTGTATATAACAATTAGTTAGAAGAGTATAAACAAGATAAATAGTAAAAACTTTGCAAATAAAATTAGACAGCAAACTTTTTTGCTGTGAACGGGAGAGCAAACATGCAGTCGATTCGCCGACTGTTTGGTTTGTGTAAACTTTATTGAGTGAAACAAACTTCTTATTCGCACTCCTTTGCGAACATCGGAGCAAAATCGGGTAAAATCACTGAAAGGACGTTAAAATTTATTCGTTCATAAATTTAGAAATCAGACCATACTGCTCATATCTCTCGAGACAGACAAAAATCGCAGAAATACAAAAAGTGGAAAAAATTAGCATTAAAATTTCTAACAATTGTGCGTAAGAACGAAAAATTTTGCACTGACTTAATCTTTTCTTTTCTTATCTCTCTTTGAAAAAAAGAGATTTTTCCGACACTTTTCGCTGGCATTCAAAGTCATAGCGCATACACCGAAAGACTAGTCTCTAAGAGTAGCGGCAGGTTTCGAGAGGTGGGCTCAACGGGGGAGACCACTGATAAATTGCGAGGGAGGGAGGGAAAGCACCGGGGGAGGGAGAGCACGAAGGCGAGAGAGCGAGAGAGGGGGAGAGAGAGAGGGAGAGAGAGAGAGAGAAAGAGGGAGAGCTCTTCGTATACATAGTGAAGGAAGTGGTGTAGCCTTTGATTTATTTTCGACGCGAATTAACTGCACATTCAGTACATTCTGGTTCTCCTTCTTCTTCACTCGAAACCCATACAAACCTAAGCGCTTGAAAGCACTGAAATAATTAAAGGGAAAACTTGTAGGAAAAACACATCAAATATTATACATTGCTATTATATAATTATTATACTGTGTTATTGTTTTGCGACTTGCTATTATTTATAATTATAATGTTTATTTTAATAATAATCTTTGTATTTTTACACACAGCTCTTTATCGATGTTCTCTTCATTTAGTTTTAAAAGCGCATCAAATATACAGTGTATACCAGAATACCTATAATCGACTAATTAATAAAAATTCGATCAATTATTTCAAATATGTTCTTATTCATTTTTCTAACTATTCTTTTGTGTAAAATAAATACTATACTTGTTTAAGATATGCATTGGATTATTATTTACTTAAAACTTAGTTAAACTTTTGTTTTGTTTTGTTTAGATAACATAACATAATTTTATACAACATATTAGACATTCAAAACTACTTTAAATGGTTGAATAAATCAAAAAACTATATTTAAAACAAAATTTTTTTTTGTCTTAATTTTTGCAGTGTAAAAATTGCTTTTTATGCTTTAATTTCCTATAAATAATTCAAATATCTTCTTATTGTTTTGTTTACAAATTATTTTTGTTTGTAATAAATAGTTTACTGACTATACAATTCACTAATAGTAGTAATTATTTAAATAACAAATTGTAGGCATTTGATCTTGATAAAATATAAACAGATAAATATCAACTACCTAAAAGCAGATTGCATTAATTTTGATTCAAGTATTGATTATATTGAGTATAATAATATAGATTTAATTAAAATTACAATTAAAACTAATATATTAGATATTAATAGATTTATTTCAAATCTATTTAGCTTTGATTTTGTTTAAATTTATTTAATTACTAAATAAGTTTTAGACTTGCCATTTTATTATAATTTAAGCTGGTTGCTGGCAATGTACTAATGTAATATTTTTTATTGATTTGTTAATATACAGTGTGTTTAAAATATTTTGTTATTTTTGTTTCTTTGTTTTTATTTAAAATGTTAAATTAAGCAATGTTTAAATTTTTATCTGAATAAATGAATAAAATTTCGAGAAATGTTTGTTTTGTCGTTTGCAACATAACTGCCGACAACTGCTATACTTTCGACTGATTTACTGATATTCTAATCAATACAAAACAGATATAATTATAGTTTTACATCAAATAAATTCAAAAGTTATTGGTTTGCATTGAATAATAAACTATATGAATGACTATCACGTACTGCTAATTGAGTCTAAATGTCACTACATATCTAATATTTTAAAATTACACTTTTTTGAAATGTGTAATTGTTGAGGGATGACCAAGGTTATTTGACGAATAAAACTAAGGGACAGTGCATGAGATAGATATTGTTGAATCGTACGGAAAAGAGAGGAAAAACTTTTAAACTAAATTTTCAGTTATCTTGTTTTATAATATTTATCATGTAAATACACATTACGACAAATTATAAATATTTTAATTAATAAACTTAGAAAAAAATGTTTTTCCTCTCTTTTCCTTACGATTCGAAAATTTGAGTACATTATAAATTAAGGCTCATATCCTATATAAAGTAGTTTACTTCACATTTATACATTGTTTAATGAAAAGAATAATTAAGTCATTTTTTCATCATGTCAATTATTGTCATAACTGTTGAGAAATATAAGTACCGAAGCACTTGATGAGTTTCAACATTAGTGTTAATATTATAATTTTTTGTTTAATAATAAGATTTTTTCTTAAATTATTTAGTTTACTAAAATTTTGTGCCCATTTCAAAGTTTTATGACACTATTTAAGTGTTTTTATTGGCAATAAATTTTAGAGTTAATACAGAATTAAGTAAATTACTGTAATTTAAAGTGTATTGAAGTTTTAATAAAGTTCTTTCGGTGTAATTATTTCCGACAATAAAATTTATTTTCCAAAAGAGTTTTTTTAAAAGTATAATTTCAACTCAAAACTTCTAAGTGGCAAATGAGACATTATTTTAACACTGATTAAATTTATTACTGTTTAAGTGAATTATTTTATACATTTAACAGTGTCTGTAAAGTTATAATACCTTTATATCATTTAAAATTAATTAACTACACTTTGTTTTATCTTAATAATAGTGAAATTCAATGACAAATAATTTTTAACAATATTCTGTTATCTAAAGATACTTATTAAAAGCATATATTTTAATAACGCAATTATTTATAAAGTATTTTTAGCATAAAATTAAAAAAACAGTAAAAAATTATTATGGTTTAAAATTAATTTGTATGGAAGAATTAGATATTGTAATAGAATTAAGTAAATATTAATTAATTCAATTAATGAGTTTTTATGTAAAATTGTATAAACCTAATTTAATTGCAGTTCATAATAATGTTTAACTTAAAATATGTCATGAATGAAATAGAGAAATCAATTATTAAATTGCTATTTGTTTTCTTAAATTATTTTATTTTTTGTATTACAGTGTTTGTAATAAATAAACGAACGATCTGAAAAGTAGCAACTTTAAAGTTCAAACTTGTATAACTTTTTAATTATCAATTCAATTATTATGTTTTAACTACCATATAAAAGACTATTTGTCGTAGTTTTAGATGCATAATTCTAAAATTGCTAATATCTTAACCATTGTCTTAAATTATGGCTGAAGTTAAACAATGTCTAAAAATTAGATTGTAAAAAG
>JAQIXC010001471.1:0-14612 GCA_034697605.1 Metabelba pulverosa
CTTTAATATATACTTGACAATATGAATAAGTTAACAACAAACTTTTTCATTTTATTGATTGACAATAATACGATAGTTTAATATTCAATTATATAAATAATTTGAATGCGCACAAGTACTCGCAAGCATATAAGAAATAATTTTAAGTTAGTTTGCAAAAATTAATATTTATTAAAGCAAGACTTGATTTAAGTGTTTATTTTATTTTATTTTCTCAAATTAATGTATTTACAATACATTCTATAAAATACCTTCAGCATATTGTCTCATTTTATTAGTGCATGAGTTAAATCTTCCACTAATATAGAAATTTTTAACTTTCACTAAATTAATATAATGTTAAATGTTATATAATAAATAATTAGGAACAAGATAAAATTTATAGCATACTAACATTTAAATCAGGGCATTTTTTCAGCTTTAATTGTTAAATTACATTAACGTGTGCAGACTAGTTAGCAGAGAATATTGGGCAAATCCTTAACTTAAATTTAACATAAGTCTATTTGTTAAATTTTATTTAGATACATAATTTACAGTAGTTTATTCAATTGGGGAGTGTGCTGGAAAACAAACGGATATTTGCTTGTAATATCTTGAATTGTTTCTTTTACCGAACTATTAGAAACGTACTTACTGTGATAGCATTGTTTAGTAATTAAAACAATAAGTACGCCTCTAATAGTTCGGTAAAAGGAAACCTACAAGTGATAGCCGTCTGTTTTCCAGCCGTCTCCCCAATTAGTCTTTAATTATTCGATATATAATTAAGTTTATTTAATATAAAGTATAATTATTTAAGATTTGTTCATTTTTCAATTCATATAGTTTATTTTTTGTTTTATTTATCAAACTAACTTATTGAAAATTTGTTCCGATGATATTATACTTATACATCATACAGTAGAATAACAAAATTGGTTCTAAGAGCTACTATTATCAAATCAAAGTATTTGACTCATCTAGTAGCAATATAACTAATTAAATTTTATAACATGCTATTTAAAAATATTTAGATATATTAACGTATTATTTGTGAAAAATATCAAACGCTTTGGTTTAATAATAATATTTCAAATATTAAAAAATATTGTAATAATACTATAAATATTTTAACTATTACTAATTATGATGCTATTTTTGCTTTACTCTTTTAGCTTTGACATACAGTATTAAATTTGAAGCTTAATTAATGGTTTAAATATAAATTGTTGAGAATGTGTGCAAAGCTGATATTTTTCTTACTGCATAAGAACAAGTAAAATAATAATCGTATCTTAAATATTGATTTTGGCATATTTCTATTTTTTAGTATCATATATCTTAATATTTTTATTTGATTTTTAAGCATGAATATTTTAATGAAATTTTACTAACTTTTACTTAATTTTTTAAAATATATTTCTATGTACAGTATACAAGAGAAAACACGAAATTCTTCAATACAGAAATTAGATTTATCTTGCATATTTAATTTAATGAAAATTTATTCAATTGAATTAATTATATCCTCAATTTATTTTATAGGTTGGATTCATAGATTATATTGGTATGTATTATTTTATATTATATTAATAATTTTTAATATATATTTGAATAATTTAATAAAGCAAAATTACATTGAACTGATTATTATATCAGATTAAAAATTAATATTTTGATCAATATAATTTAATAATATTTATTATTTTACAAATTGTTGTGGTTTTTAATTAGGCATTAGATATGATATAATTATTAGATATTTGATTTTTTTATTTTAATTATTATTTAAATATAAATATCTTCTGAAATTATGTTTTAAGCAATGTGTTTATATAGCAATGTGTTTTCTATCAAACTAAAATCTTAACGCCCAAATCTATTAATGGTTTCTTATGTTAAATTTAATCTTGTTAATTTATATATTATTAAAATGTGAATTAGAATATTTTTATTTCAAGATTTTATTGCAATTAATATTTTTATACGTTATATTTTTAATTGTTCTTGTTTGATTAATGTCGGCATTATTTTAATATAATTCTATGAAAAACAATTTTTAAAAATATAAAGTATAAAGAAGTGCAATGTATTTTTATTTAGCACATTAATCCAGTAGAGTAATAGAAACGATCAGAAGTGTATTCATAATAAACAAGAATATCTAGTTAAATTATGAATAAAAAAGAATAAATTTTATATAAATTTTTAACTAACGGTAGAAATTAGCTTGAACTATACAACAGGTCATATTTTTAAAATAAGTTTTATTTGTTTTTGTAGTTTTATTACTTTAAAACATAATAATAATCATTGTTTTATTTGTATATAAAAGACATATCTTTTGTATGTTCTCTAAAAGTCTGTGTTTTCTCTTCACTCCTAATGAGTGCAATAAATCATATTAAGAATCAGACAATAAGACAATAAAAGGGAGTTTTTGTTTGTTCTCATAAGGAGTGCAATTCAAATGCAGAAAATGAATTATAAATTATATTAAATCTTATTAAATATTATTATTTTTTAATCTCGAAATTTAGTTATGACTTTATATGAATGAAATCAGACCCAACCCTAAGAGCTAAAGAAGAAATCGATTATTATTATTATACACCCAACCAAAAAACAACCTGCAGTTTTGGTAGTCCTGGCTAATTTTAGAATGCTCAATTGTTTTTCAAATTCATTTGGCCAATTTTAAGATAATCTCTTGTCATTTTGTAAAATAACAGTATTTTTTCTAAAAACTACATGCCATTTAAATTATAATTTAATTGGTAAACTTTGTATAATTAAAGGATTATAAAGAGAATGCGGCTATTGAAGCAGCCGGTGGTCACACAACAAAAATATTTAACTTTTAAAAAATTTATATTTATTTTATGCGTGTTATATTTTATATGTTTAAATGTAATTAAAACTCAAAATCTTTACACAGTAACATAATTAATAGTTTAAATCACTTATTTTAATATATAGCTTATTTACAAGTTTAGAATTCATAATTTATCAAGTTAATTTGTTCCGAAATGACTACATATTTTACTTACCATGTAACATTTTAGAAAATATTTTATAGTTTACAAAATGGCAAGCGATTATCTTAAAATTGGCCAAACGAATTTGAAAAACAATTGAACATTCTAAAATTAGCAGGACTACCAAAAATGCAGGTTGTTTTTTGATTGGGTGTATATTAACAATAATATAATAGAATATTCAAGACATTTAAGCGCTCAAAGTTTATATAAGTCATGTAATGTCATATAAGTAATGTTAATGTGTTAGTTGAGACATTTATTAAGTTTATCATGCTACAGGCACAAATACTGTATCTTATTTTCATTTATCATATTGCGAATATACAGTATTTTATCAATTTATTTATATAATCACTTTATTTTTAATTGAATTTAGATTAACTTAATTATTAACTAAGGTTTGAATGATTGTAGGAGAAATAAGCATGCCAATTGTTTAAATAAAAATGAGAGAATTTAGATCAAACTAAAGATATTATCACAACTGCGGTTCAAATGATTGCAAAGACACTGACGAGGAATGTCTGTCAAACTTTAGTAGAGAAGCAGAAGATGAAGTATCAGAACCATTTAGCATGGATGATGCATATACAGTATTACACTGTATGATCATATTTTCGTAAAACTTTTGGCTTAATTTTGTTGTTTATGAATAATACTTTGTATTTTCTTAAACCAGGAAAGTATTTTTACATATACGTTTAGTCAAAGGTTTTTTTGATATATTCAATTTAAATCAAATTTAAATACATTAAAATTGTTAATTATATAGCTTGCTTATTTTATAGACTGCTCGTGTAATTATGAAAATCTGATTAATTCTGGTATAATTTCAAGCAATCATTTGTTGTATAATTAAAAAATTCTAATTTTCTCATCTGTTTTGCTATAAATAATGAATAGTCTGATAGAAAGCAAAACTAATTAATCATTTGCAGCGACAGGTTCTCTGCTTTTGATGTGTTTCTCAACTTTGAATTGTTTTACAATAATTGAGTTATAAATAAAAATGCGATTGAAATGTGAATTAATTGTGAATTCGCCGAACAGTGCATCCATTGTGGGAGACATGGGGTGATTTGGTGCATCCCGACGCTCAAGAGATTCTAGATACTTTAGAAGATAATCGAGATTGGTACCATAGCATGATCCCGACGAGTCCGGCTCAAGATCTCAGCGCACCCGAAGAGGGCGGACCGGTTCGCGACTTAGCGGCCGCGGCCGAGAAGATCAAGTTTCAGATCACTCTCGAAGAACCCGAGGACGAGGAGGACGAGGAGGACGAGTCGAATGGCTGCAGGGATTAGATGTTTGAGTGACCAGTACTTCAGGAATTGTTTTCTAAATGAATGCAAAGTTGAGATAAAAGGCTTTGAATTCTCGAAATACGACTGAAAACGGGCCGAACGTTGAGTGCAATTACAATGAACTCCAATTGTGAATAAAGCGATTATTTGATTAATAATAATCCAATCGTATTATAAAATGATAGTTAATTTTATATAATATATTAGTTCTGTTTAATTGTTCAATAATTGCCAATTCATATACAATTTAGAAGAAAATTGTGAATTATTTTTCACTAAAACACTTAAAAAAAAGGTTTTTGACAAAAACAATGAGACATTAATTGAAACTTAAAAATTGTAAAAAGAAATGTTTAAATTAATTCGTTTAAAGAAATTATAAATAATAATAACATTATAAAACTAGTCATAAGATTCGTTAATGGTTAAATTCTTGTTCGGATAACTATGATATGTTATGCAAGGATTTTGACAATAATAATAATACTATTAATAATTTTACGCCAATTGAGAAATAAGACCTGAATTTCTTAAAATAAAACTCAATAATGCAATAAAACAAAAAGGAATTGAATTGAATTAACGGTACTATCGATTTGATAAATAGATTTATTAAAAAATTAATGTTTTTATTAGTTTTGCGATCGAACGACAGATCAATGGCAGAAAACCAATGGAATTCGACTGCAATTGAATCGATATTTAAACTGAAATAAACATTAGACTGAAATTGAGTATCGGTTTTGCAATTAACTAAAGGTGATCTACATATCAATTGTTAACATTTTAATTAGTGTTTTGTTTTTAGCATAAGTGCCAACAAAATCCAAATTTAATTTTTATATTTTACGGAATTATAAACAAATTGTCGTCGTTTTTGAATTCAATCTTCATTTAAATTCTCAACACTTAATGCCAACTCTAGATATCAATGCAAATGAAATTAGATTTTTGACTATAAGTCCCAAATAGTGTACAGATTCTGTAATTAATTCATCAAAATATTAAACAAGAATTTCGTATAATTGGAGAATTTAAATGTGATTTAATTCAAACAATGGATTGACATTTGCAGGACTGCACTAATAAAAAGAGTTATAAATAGTAATTGTTTTGAGGAAATTGATATCAAGTCATCAATTCGTCATAAAATAAATTTCTCTTTTTGTTGAAAAGATTTAATTAAAATGAAGTCATTTCGGGTCATAATAATTGGTGTCCTATTATAATCTGATCGCCATTTCTAATCAATTCTAAACAATTTATTTTAAAATTTTTGTTCTTTACTCAAAACATCTTTATTGAAGAAATTATTAATAAAATACTAAAATTGTTTGTATTTTAATTTGAAATAATATTTTACGATTACATTCGAAAGATCATTATTTTAAAAGTGCCTGATAAACATGTTTTAGTTTTTAAAAATCTTGTTGAATAAGTTTCTGTAAATATATAGTTTCTTCAATTGTAACAAAATAATTATGAAATTAATTGAAAATAATTCAAATAAAATTTATTTCCAAATTGTTTTGTTTATTTATTATAATGAGTAAGGCTATTTTTGATATTTCAAATTACCAATTAACCAAGAGCAATATATTCTGGAAATGGTTAATTAAAAACTGGTGTTTAAAATAGCAAGAAGATTTTTTTAATGGCAAATAAGGATTAAGAATGGAAATGGATATTTAAAATACTTTTAAAGCTTTTATGTCTTAATCTTAAATTCAAGCATAAAACATTTAATTACTAATGTAATAAAACTTAAATATAAAATATTTTAAATTAATTATTTGATTAAACGGGAAATGTGAAATACAAAACACATTTTAAATTAGCATTTGATTTTTTTAACAAAAAAAATTACATAACCTTGAGAAATTGATATAGTTCAAATTTTATACAATATTTCATCGCATTCTAATTAATTAATGCAATAAAATTGATTTAAAATTGCATTTTTAAAATAAATTTAATTAAATTACAGTAAATTAGCTTAACTTCGAGTGAATATTTCAATTAAATTGATTAACATTCCTATGAGTGTTAAAGTGCGATAATTTTGTTTTCTTATGCAATTAAAAGATCAATAAAATAAATAATAAATAAATATTTATATGTAGCATGAATTAGGTAGTAAAATAGCATTGATCCATTACTCAATATTATAATAAATTTTTAAGTGCATTGTAAAAATAAATATTCATATCAATTCATATCAATATATGATCAATTGAATTCATATATTGCGGAAGTATAACTTTTAATAAAACAGAAATTGTTTTCAAAATTATCAACAATTTTATGTACGCAAAAATAAACTAACATACAGAAATTTTAATTAAAAATTCAGTTTTAAAAAATTATATAAAAACAATAAAAACAAACCGGAACTGATCATGTTTACTTTTAGCAATAATTTGAATTTTTCTATAATTTTAATAATTGAGTTTATATTTCAACAAATGATGAAATATATGCTTAACTCAATAATAATAATAAGATTGGAATCAAATACAATTATCTAATATTTAGAAACTTGTTTTTTATTCAAATAATAATAAATCTCAATATATAATAATAATAATCAAAAACAGGTTATCATAAAATATATTTAACATA
Source organism: Metabelba pulverosa (assembly GCA_034697605.1). NCBI lineage: Eukaryota > Metazoa > Arthropoda > Arachnida > Sarcoptiformes > Damaeidae > Metabelba > Metabelba pulverosa. Next base: position 6,953 of record JAQIXC010001471.1, read on the forward strand.
AATCTTATTAATTATGAAATATATTAAAACTAGAATTTATGATTCAATGTCATTGAAGAATAAAACTTTTAGTTTTTTCGCAAAACACATAATGAGATAATTTACAAATGGATTTACATATATATTCATAAATATATTATAATTTAAATTACAGTTAATTTTAATATAAATTAGCAAAATGTGGGAAAATGTGAAAAAAATTGCAAAAAATTTTCGATTGGAATATATTTTGTTGAGAACATAGATTGGATGAAAACAACTGTAGGTTTGAGAGAAAGCGCTGCAGAACTGAACTTCTGGTCTACTTGTGGTTGAGAAGCGTTTCCTCTTCATCGATGTCTTCGTCGGCCATTTTGATCCTCTGCTCGATGTGGGCAGTCTTCGCCGATTGGGAACCGTTGGTCTTCGACTGGTTTTGTTTCATTTGCAGACTTTCCGATTGCTGTAACTCCAGAAGTCGACTATAATTGCCGTTCAATACAACGGCCGGAGAACTGTCTTTCACCGGTGTCTCGGATTTGGACTTTTTAGACCTACAGAGTATTGGTGCGCAACAGCAGTGGTATATAACGGCCACAATCACACCCATACACACCGAGAGAATAGCTGTCAGTCTCAACAAGACTCGAAAGCCGTCCTCCAGATAGGTATGTCCTTCGGCGTAGTCTACGTCGAGATCGTTGAGCCAATACCACCAGTTGTTGTACTCGGGCCACGACAACAGCCATACGCCGCCAATCACAGCCCCGAGAGCTCGGCCGCCGCCGAAGTGAATCAGATTCAGAGTATATTGAAGTATAATATGCGGCGAATACTTCTGATATATAGTTCCGGTCGCATATGTACTCGCATTTGGACTTCTTTTGATCAAATGGTGACAATAGGATGTGATTCCTATCCATGCGATCGGAAGACTGAAGGCTTCCATCATTTCGAACGGAATGATCAGCCATTTGGGGTACAGGAGGAATGATATGCCTCCCAAACGAAGACTGTAGAAGACAAAGGCCAGAACTATTAGGTTCACTCTCCCGACCCCATTGATGAGAGACTTGGCGATGAAAGTGAACGGCGCGGCCGCACCGAACGTAGCCGTGAATGTGAGGCCAACCCATAGTTTCGATGTCCGCATATCGACATAGAATGGGTGCAAAAACGTCTCCAATAAACCCCATTCGCAGCCGAGCGCCAGAACGAGTGGGAAAAGGAATATGAGCCGACATATGGCCGACTGTTTCGTGTGTTGTCGCGGAAACGACTCGTTCGTCGGCACTATTGGCGCTGTTTTGCCGATTTGTTGAGAGACTGACTTAGAGAGCAAATTGATGGGCGAGAGCGGCATCATTACCACCAGAAACGCCGCGATTACTACCAAACCGTCGAATAATATGATTGGCGGCGCGTAGTTCGGACTGTCGGCCGTAGAGAAGAAGTCGACGAGTTGTCCGGCAATCGGTGGCCACGCAATCATCGGAATCATAAGCGCCCATAGTTTGGAAAACCCGCCGTAAATCGAATCGAAATCATTAGTCATTGCAATGGAAAGTGCGTCCAATAGAGTGTAAGCCGTGAAGAGCGAGAAGTCGGCCAAAGCTCTCACTCCTAAGTAGGTGTAGAACGTCTGCTTCGGGTCTCCCGTCTCGATCAGACAGGGGGCGGGAGGCTTGAGGGGCACGTCCTTATCGGCGGCGGTCTTACGGCGATGTCGAAGATTTATGAGACAATAGACATTGCATTCGTGAACGAAGGGCCGGCACTGCACGTTGTCGTAGAGCTTCTGGTTTACGAGGAGAGGCGGCGCCGGCTGGTAGGTGCAGGTCGGCTGACCGTTGAACACTCGCTCGACAATGTCGTCGGTGTCGCCTTCGATCTCTGGCCATCTGTCGAATCTCGAGTCAAACTGAATCACATCCGACTTGCTTTCGCTCTCACTCTCGGCGGCCGTTCTGTCGGTCCTTCGAAAGGCCTGGCCTTCACTACTAGCGGCGTCCCTCTTGTGAACTACATGAGTGATTCGAACAATTAGTCAAATGGTTGGTCGCAATTGCGAGGACAGACAGACCTAAGCAGAGGTTTCCCTCTTCGTTGTGGCCGCGGAAGCAGACGTGCAACGGATACCACGACGCGTTGGAAGTGCCGCTGTACGGGCACTCGTAGGTACACGCCGTTAGTTGGAAGTTGGAGAAGTTGGTGGCCGGCCTTTTCGGGTAGGTATGGCACTGGCCCTCCCAGTTGGGGCAGCGCTCGATTCGGAGCACACTTTGGGTGCAATCGAAGTATATTTTCGGTTGTCTTTCGGTTATTATAACTTTCGGAACGAATAGAAGTCCCGTATAAGCGATGAACGACAAGAGCAGACATAAGACGAGTATTGCTTTGTATTTATTGTATTTGTAAGCAATTGGTCCCAAACAGAGCGGACCAGTCATACTGATGAGCGCCACAATCGACGTGATCCACGCCGACTGGATCTTCGTGATGCCGATCTCACGCATGTGAGCGCTCAGGTAGGGCACCACACATGCCAGCGCTGCAATTCGCCAATAAGTGGGTTAATCATAGCTTGCAATGATTGCCAAATTGTTATATTTCAACAATAATTATCTATTTATATCTATTTATTGGTTAAAGGCTTTTGTTTTAATTGATAATTTTCTTAATTATGAAATCGATTTAATTTATTTTAGCCAATAATTGCTAATTATCTCAAAATTGTCTAATTTTTAGTCAGTCATCGATTAATCCAATCATTTGGTTTTCAAAAACTTTATAATTAAATTGAATTTAATTAAGCAAAAAATTTGCCATCTAAATTTATTTATATTTTCTAGTTACAAGTAATTTGTTAAATTTTACTTAAAATTTTGTCTCTTTTTATTTACCGGTAAATAAAAATAAGATTTAATGTCTTAAGTCATTTAATGATTCAAACATGTTTGTAAATTTATTGCCGACAGTTAATTATTTTTAGTATTTTTATTCTGTTCATTTTTAAATTAAAATAAATAGGAAACTAAAACATACAAATAATTTATTCCAATTATTTTTGATTGGTGTTAAGTTTTTATGTGAATTTTAAATATTACCCAACTTATTTTTGCCTAATCATTTAAAAGCATTTAAACTTGCGACGAACTAAATGTAGCTATGATCTGCATAAATTCTTGCCAATCATTAATATTGATATCAAATTACATGAATAGTTAAAATTGAATTTCAATTTTGCGTTCAAAGCAATATTCGGTAGAATAGTTTTGAGAACAGGTCTCACGAGTTAGCGGTCTATACACTACTATTCCTTCACTACAAAGGGTTTATGTTTTTGAAAATTGGAAATAAATTTTCGTTTATTGTTATGAAGGCTCGAAGTGAAGGCAAAGAGCAATAAATGGCTTTTAGTTCGCAATTAGATAATAAGGAAATGTGTGTCCAAATGGTTTGCATTACCCGAATAGAAGAAACAGTTGACGACATTCAGTCCATTCCGTTTGCGTTCGATATTCTTCAGCGACATTACTAACCGAACGGATCCTCAACTGAGTCACTGAATCAGTCGATGAGCAGCAGTACTGAGACTTTGTTATGCTTTTGACAATTGACGCGAACGGAGAGGAGATTACGCACTGTTAGCCACAAATTGTTTCGAATTCAACATTTTCTTCACTCCAGAACTGAAAGTCACGATTACTGTTCGCAAAGATAATATTGTCTGAAACACGACAAGTAGGCACGAGAAGCAACGGCAGGTGCAGAGCAACCCTAGATGTGAACCCAGACCTGCCAACAGTTTCCACAATCTTCTCCTCAATGTGTTTATACGATCGCTATGTTTGCTATTATTGCTCGAAAGTCGAGCTAAGGCTCGGTTTCTGCGTTTCGACTAAAACACACGCAATGCCAGTGCAAGGGATACCACAATTGGCTTACAATACGTCCGAATCGGTCGCAAGTCTCTGCATTCCATACGCCAAACGAGCGATTGCCTCTAAATTGAATGTATCCTGCTACATTCGATGCTACATTCGATGCTACATTCGACGCTACATTCGCTGCACCATTCCTAAAAGGATTCAATTAATTTACCACTTTATCTTTTAAACATTATAGAATACAAAAAACAATTCGCTTTTTTAATTTCCTTTTGGGAGAACTTTTGCAAAACTAAAACAAATAAAATAGAAATAAAAACATTTCGTATTCATTGCGAGAATAATCTTAAATCATATCTATTTTTCATCGCATAAAATATGCGCTCAAAAGATGAGCAAAAAACGAGACTTTTTTGATCGAATGAAAAACTAGTAATACTTGTTGTGATAATATATTCGGAAAAACTTTATTGTTATTAATTAAATGTTGTTCAATGTTGTTATTATTCAATCAACAGTTTTGTTTGACTCAAAGGCAATAAATAGAAAATGATTGCTAACTAATAATAAGCGAATGAATGGATGATTGGGTAGATCTGAAGCCGTATCTCAAAGTAATCTCTATTTGAAGATTATTTGATTGTGACTTACGAGGGGTCAGTGTTTTATAGTCTAATTTAATGCTAATTTCCTTTCATAGCCAACACATTTTGGCATGTTTTACAAAACGAGAAATACATTTATTTCTCTCTACTTTAAAAACATTTTCAGAACACCGGCTTTTATTTGCATTTTCCTTCTTTGCATTGCTATCTCGGGTTAAATCAACTTTTTTCTTATCGCAAACATTTTTATCCCAATTCCAATTCAATGGCAAATATTTTAAATTGTTTTTTATTCAAACATCAATCGAAATCTCATTGAAATAAATAAGAAAAAACATATCAATAAACGCGAATATTTCGATTAAATGCTAAAATTATTTTCAAATGTTTGCAAAACCAAATCAAATGAATCGGCATTTTTGAGATTTTTACAAAAATCTAGATATTTATCATTTAGGAAAACATTACTCCAGTTATTAGCATATGTAGGATGCAGTTTATTGTTAGCACAAGTTTATTTTTAATAACTGACACAAAACCTTCATAATACACTGTTATATTTTAACTTTGTTATATTAACTGAAAAAAAGTTAAACTTAATTATTAGTTAACTATTGGGTAATTACTAAGTAGACAATGAAATAATAATTCGGAAAATAGCGAAAGAGTGTAACTTCTAAAATGAGTGAACTAATGGTTTTGCAAAGTAGTTTCTGTCGAAATACTGTACATGCCAATTTGGCAAATGATTAAATTTATTTCTTAAATAACAACAAAACATAGCAATTAGACTCCTTTCTAGTCGTAGCCCACATTCAGTACTTCATAACTGAATTTGCATTTATTTATTGACCGAACGAATGGATATTAAATCAATTGGAGAGACAGGAGAGTGACAAGTGTAGCATATTTGGCAAAGCATCATGCTGAAAACTATTTTAATTGCAAATATTTGTTTTGCTAATTCGCAAAACTCGAGATCATTTGAATTGAAAACAAAGACTAATTGAATGAAATAAATAGAGAAAAAAGTAAATACAGTATAGTATTCAACAATTGCGTTGTTATTGAGTTTTGAAAGAAAAGTCAAACTTTTTTCTCCAATTCTAAGCATCAGTTGTTATGGCGGAGAAGAGACACTTTGGCTCAACTAATAACAGGGTAAAATAATAATGCAAAAACTTTACCTTGAAATGGTTGGGAATGCGATTGAATGCAACTGTTAGTCCGACAGACTATGCACTGCGAGTTGGAAACAATTTGTGAGTTTAGCAAAAGTTACATACATTTCGTGCACTTGTATTAGTCATACGGTTTGACTGTTTCACTGTTCGGGGAATTGAGTGTAAAACTGAAAAATAGATACCAATTGGCGAACAGTTTTCGCACTAAAACCAATGTATTGTCCACTTGTGAGCACTTGATTCGAGTTCTACTCAAACTATTTCACTCGTCTGCCGATCCGATCACTGCTTCCGATCAACTCATTTACGCATATATTATATGATAAGAATGGATGAGATTATACAATAACGTTATGTTAAGTCGATTGCAGTGCAGAGTCTGCACTGTTTGCGGTGTAGTGTAGAGTCGAGTGGAGAGCGCAGTGTAGGACAAGTTGATGAACTGAGCGACTGAACCACATGAATGAATACGAGGCAACACTCATACCATTTCTGCACTACTCTCGACTCCTCATCTGCGAGACCACTCATTCCCTTTTCTCCAATTCACGAACGCGAACGCGTTTTGCCAATTCTACTCAAATTCATTTATACAGTTCAAATTTGGCTATTTTTATACCTAATCTACTTAACTAATAATGTATTTCTATTTTATTAGTGACTGTATTTTATTAATTTGGCTAAGTCATTGTTATTTAAATAAATTTAAAACTAAATATCTACACTTTACTAACAAATAATTTTAATTTTAATCAAATGTTAATTAGCATTTAACAATATATTCCAAAATTGAAATAATTTTAAAACTCTATATATTATGGTTTAAAATTTCAACCCCTTGTTGATGAACCCGCTTATCATTAAGAAGTGAACTCAAACTCGAATTCGAATTCGAAACATGGAGTGAAACCTTCATATGTGAACAATCGTCAGAGAATACCGCACCCAATGGTGTACTTTGAGAACCCGCCAGTTACTCCTCGCTTCACTGTTATACAAACATGTTACCATGTTACTTCAGGCCCAAGAGTCAGTCCAGATTGACTTACATGTAACAGAAATTGAAACACTAGTCAAACCATTATAATACTATATCTTCACAATGCATAGTATATTTGGATTTTTACCCAACCTTTGTTAAAATTATTAAGCTCTTTACGTAAAGTGTTTCCAATTAGTTTCTAATTAGTTTTGTTTTATAATTATTATATTTGTAAATAAAATTAACAATATTTACGACATAACACAAATAAAAAATTTTAATATAAAAATATTGTAGTAAACATTTGTAATTGTTTTAAATGAAACTAATAATAACTTTGTTGTAACTTGATTTTAAAATTATAACTAAGTGTAAGTCTATTTGCTTTGTAGTTTCATCATAATTTCGTTATAAAAACGAGCATGAAAAATATTTCTATTGTATTGGAAATTTATGTGTATTTTACTATTTTTACATAATGCAGTATTGAGAAACAAATATTAATTGCACAAGATATTTTATACTAGTCAAAATAAAAATGATTTCGGAAACTAGAGACAAATTTATTTTCAAAAAGTTGCCCAAAAAGTCTCAAAAAGTATTTATTTATTTTTCACAGTCTTTCTTAAAACACATTGAATATCTGATTCAATCAATTAATTTCTGTCTTTTCATTCGAGTTTCAAGAGTTTATCTCTTCTTAATCGCTGTTTCAAATCGAGAATTTATGTGAGAAACGCAATCTATAAATATTTGTCGCATTTGTTGCCATTTCACTATTGATATCAATATAAATATAAAAACTTTTCAATTACTCGAATCACATAAGCAATTCTGTTCATTCAAACTAAACATTTTCATTCGCTTTCACTAGATTTTCCAGTTTTCTCTCTTCAATATACTGTATGTATTAAAATCAGCATGATAGATATCGTATTAACTTTTGCCAAATTGTTGGCTAAATATAAATTCTAATTATTTCACGAATTGGTTTTAATTTTAAACTATTGCATACTAATA
>JAQIXC010001472.1:0-14602 GCA_034697605.1 Metabelba pulverosa
CGATCCGGCCCGGCCCGACATTTTTCCCTCTCGGCCCGATCCGGCCCGGCCCGGCCCGGCCCGTTTTGGGTCTCTAAGCTACTTCATTTGTAATAGGTTAAATGTTTAAAAACATTACAATCTATTTTATGCTCAATAATAATTAAATATCAAAAATATTCGCGTAGAAATATTTTATATTATGATATTAATTTATTGCTAATATACAAAATATATGATTTTATTCAAAATAATTTAATATGAAATTATAAAAATAATATTAATAACAAAATTATCAAGTTAAAAATCAAAATATTGTTTCATGTTACATGAATTTATTTCATTTCTTAAAACAAAAATATATTTGTCGGACTGTTTATTCCAATAATATAAGCATTTCTCAACAGATTATATAAATTAATGTTTTCGCAAATATATTACAGTTTTTTCCTAAAACATAATTATCAGTAATATTTATATAAATAGCACTCACTATTCGTGCTCTCGGCTATGCCGCCCATCGTGTATTCGAGACCGCCGTCGGTGTAGAGGTTAAAACCGGTTTGGAAATGGGCGTCGTCGGAGGTGAAAAACGCTATGCCCATACCCGCGTCAAGGGGCGTGTCCGTTTTTTGCAGGGGCGTGTGCTTCAGTAAACTCGGCATAATCAGGTGAAAAATATCCGATGTGTTCTGATTCGTTACGATTACTTTCGGGCCATAACGCAAAATTAGACAGTTTAATTAATTAAATGTGCATTATAATACTACGTAATAATAAAATAAGATTAATGAAACAAAAATGAAACTAATACTAAATTTTGTTAAAATAATTTAATAACTTTGTAAAATAATATCAATTAACAAATTTTTCAGATAAAAATAATTTCAGCAATATTTTATTCTATTTCGTTTATTAAAGAACCACATTTGGTGCCAAAAATATATACATTTTACAACTGATATAATAAATAAAAATTTCGCGAATATATTACAGTTTGAATCGATAGCTTAATTATCAAAAATATTCGTATAAATAGTGCTTATTATTGTCACTTTCGACGATGCCGCCCATTGTATGCTAAAGACCCCTATCGATGTAGAGGTTAAAGCAGGTAATGAAATGGGCGTGATTAACCACGAGGGGCGTACCTGGTATTTGCAGGTGCGTTAATATACTTGGCAGTGTCTGGCGCAAAATATCAGGAGTTTTGCCAATAACCCAAGATACAATTACCTGGGCTATTATTAAATATTATATTGTATAATTAATTAAATCAAGCATGTTATATGTATTATATTAATACATAAAAATAAAATAATAATGTTAATCTATTTGATAAATGATTTTAGATATTATACCGAGTATTTCATGTCACTTATTTTGTTATAAACCCAATGATAATACTGTATTATGTTAGATTATTTTTTACGGTTTATAAGAAAAATATAATTTTCTCAATAGTATTAACGCGAATATTGGGTACCAACTCAATCGCCAATATTTTTAATATATCAACTTTCGCGACAGAACATGGTAAAATAATCTTTACAGAAAATAATCATGTTAATTTTTGTTAAATAATACATACAACTTTTAAAATTATACCGATGAAACAAGGTAAATGTTCAAAATGCTAATATTTGTATCGGTCATTTTATTCGGGTAGGGGTAGGCCATATTAATGAGCTTACCGTAAGCGCGTAAAACAGTCCGGATGATTTTATCAAACACCGATACGATCTTTAATGCAAGCAAGCATAAGAGCGCCGGCATGGTTAATTAGCATATCTAATTTCCCGAACGTTTTGATCGTTTCGCTCAGTAGTCGGGTCAGGTCCTTGGGTTTGGGCACATCGGCTAATATTGCTAGAGGCTTTTAAATTACAAAATAATCATGGTTATACAATTGAATCAAAATAAAGACAACGTAAAATAAATACTAAACTACTTTATTAATTAACATAAAAATTACGAGTAAAATAAAACAGTGTGCACACATTAGGGGTTACATGACAATAAACTGTAGAATTGATAATTAAAATTACTTTTATGCAACTATTAAATATACATCAAATATTCTAAGAACAAGTTACAAATGTTTGCAAAAAATTTACAAAATTCCTAACTTATTACATTTTACATACACTATTATAAACATGTATATTATATAGCTTACAAAAATATAAATCGTATAAATATTGAAAGTGTGTATAGCATAGGATAACAATTTTAAAAAATTACTTAAAAACTGCTAGCGTTATTATTGTAAAATTAAGCATGTTTAACGCAAAATACTTTAAACCTTTCATATACATCCATAACCGACATATACAAAATAGGCCACCGGTGGCTTAGATTGTTATCTTATGGTGTATAGCGATTCCAATTATTCTATAGTTATTAACCAAATATACATTTTATTTTTCGTATAAAAAATATTACAGTTGTGAAATTGTTGTAAAAAAATTAAGTTTAAAAATTTTTGAATATACATGTATGCCAAACATTATCAAGCTAATTGCCAGTAATTTATTTTATATTTTATAAATAAATATTACAGATTTAACAAAAAATTACTGCAGTATAATAATTTGTATTATATAAAGTATAATGAGATTCTTCGATTTTATTAATTATTAAAAAAAATCACTGTTTATTATATTAATATATTTAGTAAATATTAAATCTGTGTAATTATGTGAATAATAAATATAAATGCTAAAGTAAAAGAGATAATGTATTGAATTTTTGTTTAAACTTGATAAAATTATACTCTTGAGGGTATTTTCTATTTATTATATAATTATTAAAAAATATACATTTTATTATGTTACAGTTGTTTAAATGTTAATGTAAGCATTTTTATTGTTTAACAATACTTAATTACTTAAGTAAATTAATATGTTAAAGTTAAAAAATGTTATTCTACCGAATATACCAAGAATTATCATATTAATATAGACATCAGCATAAATATTACAGTTTTATTAAAGTGTAAGTACTGTACAATATAATAATAGGTATTACATAGAATGTTTCAGTGTAAGTGAGATTATCGTTATTATATTAATTTTTTAATATTTATAGCGAGTATTAAATTGCAAAATAATGGATGTTAATTAATTAAATTAATTTTTTTCGTAAATTAAAAATTTAATTATACTTCAATAAAATTAATTTAATTTGAACTTTCCACAATTGTTTTTATAAGGAACTAATTTACTGCAAAACATAACTAGAACAAATAAAATGTAACAAAAATAACAAAAATTTCATATTTGTTTTATAAAGTAAAAGTAATCTTGGATATGTTAATTAAAATTATGATACACATATAAAATTAGCATATTTAATTTTTATATAAAAGTTAAACAAAATAGTTGACCAAAACCAGAACTTGAGCTATTGACAAAATATAACATTTTATTAATTGTTTAAATATAAAATACAGTTTGATATATAGAATTAAATATTAAAACAACGCTTCACAAATAGGTTACTACACTAAAATCTCTCTATTTTATATCACCCTACAGTTGGCTAAAATTAAAGAGCAATTCAAAATTATTGATAAATTTTATAATGCTTTAAATAATAATAAAATTTTAAAATATTAAAATTGTAAAAAATAAGTTATTTTAAAGAATGCATATAATTAAAAAGTTTTAGTGTAGAGGCACTATTTAGCAATTCGTGAAGCACTGTATTAATATATTGCAATAAACATTATAAATGTATAAATAATATTATAAACTTCATTATAGATAGAAATAAATTATTATCAATACACAAAAATTATTAGTTTAGGAACATAAAAACTCATTAATTTTAGAAAAAATTAATTTATTTTATTTAATTATAAATTATACCGTTAAATATAAATCATTTACTATATTAGTTACTTCATTTGTAATAGGTTAAATGTTTAAAAATTTATTATTTTAATATATTACAGTCTATATTATCTTAATAATAATTAAATATAAAAAATATTCGCATAAAAATATTTAATATTATGATAATAATTTATTACTACTGTACTAAAGATATAATTTTATTCATAATAATTTAATAAAAAAAATTATAGATATAATAACAATAACAAAATTATCAAGTTAAAAAAACAAAATATTGTTTTATGTTACATGCATCTATTTCATTTTTTAAAACAAAAATTTACCTTATGTATTTTCTTTGCCAATACTACCGGTATAAGAATTTTATAATGGATTATATAAATTAAAGTTAACACAAATATATTACAATTTTTTCAAACAACCTAATTATGTATCAATAATATTTATATAAAGAACGCTCACTATCGGTGCTCCCGGCTATGCCGCCCATTGTGTACTCGAGACCGCCGTCGATGTAGACGTAAAAACCGGTTTTGAACTGCCCGCGTCAATGGGCGTGTCTGACTTTTGCAGGGGTGTGTGCTTCAGTAGACTCGGCATAATCTGGTGGAAAATATCCAATGTATTCCGGTTCTAATCCGTTACTTTCTGGCCATAACGCAATATTATACAGTTTAATTAATTAAATAAATTTTGTACATTCTAATACTACGTAATAATAAAATTACATTATAAATCTTATTTGTTAATAGCTTATAATTGCTTGCTATAGCGACTAATGCAAGATATATTAATATGAGCAGTCTAAATATAAAATTTTAATATAACATGGATTATAAATAAATAAATAAAAAGAGTATCAAGCTATTTGTTTTATTTTTAATGTTTGTAAACAGTTTAAAATCTTGTTGAAACAATGATTGCTAATCAATATCCATAAGTATTTTGATTTAATTTTATTTGCTTTATGTTTACCTTAGTATTGTTTGCTTTCCAGACAATGAAACTTGTCATATTTATAAATTCAGTATTAGTTCTGATTGTGCACCTCTCAATTCAAGTATTGTTATCAAAAGTCATCCGTTAATCCCGCATTGTAAATTCGCGCTTGCTGAATTACACTTGTAGCTGAAATCTTATCGGCATAATTTTTGCTATGTTTATACTGTTTTTTGGCGTATTATACTGTATCTAGTAAACTAAATTTGTTTATTTATTTATTATTAAATTGTCATTTAATTTAGTGTGTTATACGTTGCAATAAAAACATTTTGTTACAATTTATTGTTAATATAAAATTCAACTTATACAAGTTAAAATAATTTATGATATACTGTTTATATATTAATACTTAAATTATGATAAGTACTGTATATACTGACTGTATACAAAAAATAGATACTCTATTTTATATACAGATAATGGCACAACATTATTCTTTATGTAAATGAATTACAAAATATATACTTATTAAATTTATTGTAAAATATAAATCCCTACTTAAATTTAATAGTTTATATAGTTCATTATATTTCTAAAGTCCTAATTAGAAAGTTCTTGGTTGTAACATATTTAATGTCAAGAATATTTATAAAACAATATTTCACATTATCATTAATATTACATAAAATACTTCTATTTTATAAAATTAATTTTAAAAACTTTGTTAAATATTATCAATTAACTAAATTGTCAAATAAAATTATAATTTTGTGCATTTATGGTTGAATCATTGCCGGCCAGAAATATAAGCATTTTATAACAGAAAACATAAATAAAAATTTTCTCAAATATATTACAGTTTGAATCGATAGTATAATTATCAGTAATATTCGTAGAAATAGCGCTTATTATCGTCACTCTCGGCGATGCCGCCTATTGTATACTAGAGACCCATATCGATGTAATTTTAAAAAATTACTGATTATTATATATTTAATAATTATTAAATCTGTATAATTATATGAATAATAAATATTAATGCTAAAGTAAGAGAGATGATGTATTGATTTTTTGTGTAAACTTGATAAAATTATTTTCTTTTTAGTCTGGTTCCATTTCTTATATAGTTATTAACAGAATATACATTTTATTTATCTTATATATATGTTACAGTTGTACAAATGTTTATGTAAGCATTTTTACAGTTTTACAATTATATTTTTTTGGATCCTTAATTCTAGCAGGCATAAAAGCGCCGGCGTCGTTGTTTAGAACTTTTGAATTGTCGAACGTCTTTATTATTTCGCTCAAGAGTCTGGTTAGTTTCTCGGGTTTAGTCAAATCGGCTAATATTGATGGAGGTTATTAGATTGGAAAATAAACATAGCTAATTAAATCAAAATGTACAGTATAAAAATAATAATTTGTAATGTTTTGATCTAATTATCTTATAGTTAAATATAAATTGTATTTTTTATAAATATAATTATTACAGTGGTAGAAATGTAAGTATTTTTATAATTATCAAAATATTAATTAATAAATAAAATCAAAATAATAAGTTTAAAATATTTGTTATTAATGTCAAATTAGTCCAAATATTAGTTAATAACGTAATATTTTCTGTATATTATATATATAAAGATTGCAGTTTCTAAATTATTGCACAATAAAGATTTATTATATTAATTAAGATTATATATTAATTTTGTATTTCATAATTATTTTTTAAAACTCACTAGTTCTATTTGGTAAATATTTAATCTGTATAACCAGAAAAGTAGTAATTAATTATTAATTAAATTTAATAAAATTTTAATATTCCTGTTGTTTAATTAATTAAACTGTTTATTAAATTAATAATTAAATAAAAATGTAAAATATAGTGGTTCAACGGATCTTCCAAATAGTATCATGTATATACTGCGTTATATTTTATATTTAAGATACATAAATTTTACAGTTTCTAAAATATCAACATAAACTTTGTTAAAATGTTACTGCGCACATAAAATAAATTTTATACAAGTAATAAAAACAAATTAATTTAATTTTTGCATTATATTTTGTTAAAATTGCAATTTATTAAATTTTGTAAATATAAAAATTAACATACGTAAATATTATTATTTATTTTATTATATCTACATAATTTATAAACTTGGTAAAAATAAGGTTATGTATACCTACATTATGATAAGAATATTTGCTCCCGCACCTCTATCGGGACGTTCTGGACTTCCTCGGCGTTACGAACGGTGACGACGACGTGTATTACGTGAAGTCTGGCTTTAATTTAACCAGTATATTTTTCGCCGATACATTTGAGCAGACAATGGGGATACTGCTCATCTGTATCGGCGAAAATTATAATAGTTAAATTAAAGCCCAACTTCATATGGTTAAGGACTCAGTCAGAGTTTCCGAAACGTCATGAATATTACTGTCAGTAATAAATTAATATTGTAAATTACAAAGTAAAAATTTACTGTTAATTACTTGTTAAAAATGTGCTCTCACAATAACATAACATTTAATACAATACTTTTTAAAATAATAATAAACTAATTTACGTGCTTATGTCGAGCTTAGAGCTATTTAAGAGTTTAATTGTAATGTACAAATTGTACATTAATAAATACAATGTAAATACATTATAAATAAAAAATTAAACTATAAACTACATTACAAAAAATTACAAATATCAAAGTAAATTATCGATATACAAAAAGTATTAGTTTAGAGTGTTAAAAAACTCATTAGTTATTAACAATATAAATATATTTTATTTATTGTAAATAATTGTGTATTACCTAAATTCCAATAGTTGATTCATTTGTAATAAGTTAAACAAAACAAATTATTATCTTAAAATATTACATTTTAATTTATTCTTAAAAATGCTTTAATATCAAAAATATTAACAAACATATTTTAATTTATGATAATAATTTATTATTAATGCAAAAAAAATAATAAAATAATATAAATAACAAAATTATCAAGTTAAAAATAAAAAAGTAACTTAATGAATATGCATGCACTTATTTCATTCATTGAAATAAGAAAAATGGTTTTCGGCATTTCCAAAAATATAAGCATTTTATAACCGATTATATAAATCGATGTGTTAAATTTAAAATTATTATTACGTCGACTGATTTTAATCCAAACATTATCAAGTATATTGTTTGTTATTAAATTGAAATTTAAATAAACACATATTACAGTTTTCATATGTAATTGATAGTAGAAACATTGTTAAATTATTTTCATTATATTATACAGTTTATTTTATGCTTAAAAACATATTCAACATAAATATAATTCGTAAAAATAGTTCTCATATTCATTACAATTGCACTAAATACTATATATTATTAAAATAATTTAACTATGTAAAATATAAAAATAACAACGAAATTATCAGGTTTTAAATAAAAATTCTATTTAGCAATATTAATTTTATTTAATTTATTGAAGAAAATATTCGATACTTCATCATTGTCCAATATATTAGCATTTAATAATTGATTATAAAATAAAGGTTTTCGCGAATATATTACAGTTTAAATTAAAAACACAATAATCAGTAATATTCGTAGAAATAGGGGCTAGGCTGAAAACACATACAAACATACCGACATACGAACATACGAGTCGTATGTTTCTGGTTTCGTATGTTAATTCAGCCCAAAAACATACGAGCCGTATGTTTTTATGTTCGTATGTTAATTTAAGCTAAAAACAAACGAGCCGTATGTTTCTATGTTCGTATGTTAATTTAAGCTAAAAACATACGAGCCGTATGTTTCTATGTTCGTATGTTAATTTAAGCTAAAAACAAACGAGCCGTATGTTTCTATGTTCGTATGTTAATTTAAGCTAAAAACATACGAGCCGTATGTTTTTATGTTCGTATGTTAATTCAGCCCAAAAACATACGAGCCGTATGTTTTTACGTTTGTATGCCAATTACATTGTTTATTAATTAAAATTATTATATTAAAATATAAATAAATAATAACTATATAATATATAAATTAATTACTTTAAAATTATATAATTTATATCTTGTTATATTTATATATGAAGTTCTATTCTCTATTGATATTTGTTAAAAATAACGCTTATGAAATTAGTAATATAAATTAAATTTATATAATTGTCTATAAACTGTATAATATTAATAAAATTTAATTTGTAAAAATAAAATTTTGTATTTATTACCTTATTATTTAATTTAAAATATATATATTGTTAAAATCAATTAAATATATAAAAATATTTTCAGATATATGTCTGAATTTACATACGAATAAATAGATATACGGCTATTATGTTCTTAGACAAAATTAAACATAAAAACATACGGCTTGTATGTTTTTGTGCTGAATTAACATACGAACATAGAAACATACGGCTTGTATGTTTTTGGGCTGAATTAACATACGAACATAGAAACATACATCTTGTATGTTTTTGGGCTGAATTAACATACGAAACCAGAAACATACGGTTCGTATGTTCGTATGTCGGTATGTTTGTATGTGTTTTCAGCCTAGCACTAGAAATAGCGCTCATTATCGTTACTCTCGGAAACGACGCCCATTGTATACTCGAGGGCGCCGTCGATGTGGAGGTTAATGCTGGTGAGGAGGTGGGCGTCGAACGCGAGTAATGCCACGCCGTTGGCCACGTCCTGCAGGGCGTGTACTTCAATATTCTCGACATTATCTGATGTAAAATATTCGATGCGTTCCAGTTCTAAACCGTTACGATAACACCGAGCTATTGTAAAATGTTATACAGAATAATTAATTAAATAAATTATGTACTAAAATACTAAAGATGTAATAAAATAAAATAATTATTTAACATCTAGTTTGGTCACATTGGCTAATATTGTTAGCGGCTATTAAATTGCAACGTTAATTAATCGTATTATATTGTTAAATTTAAAAATATTTTCTGTTCGCCTACACTCCAAACATCGTAAAGTTTATAACGATTTATATTTTACAAATTATAATATATAAATATTACAGTTTCAAAGATACAAGTATTACTAATGTTATAATGTTTTTGTGTACTAGAGGTCCAAATCGGGCCGACTTTTAGCGGCCCGGCCCGGCCCGGTAGTTCAGACCTAGTGGCCCGATCCGGCCCGGCCCGAACAGGTAAATTTTCCGGCCCGGCCCGGCCCGAAATATCGGCCCGAATTTATATAAACTGCACAATAAATCCCTTAAAACGTAATATACTAAATAAGTTTAAATACATTACAAACATTCTCTTTAAGTAATGAATAGAATTATCGTTATAATTTTAAAAATTAGATAATTATATTATCATTTTATTTTGTAAACTAATAAAATCTTTAATAACTATCATGATTGATGTAAAAACCTGGTAGTTTTTAAAAGTAGCCTGGTTGTAATTATAGTTTCTGCTATAAAATGTATAAATTTTATCAACTAATTGCTATTTTATTATTTATTAAAATATTTCGGGCCGACTCTACTCGGCCCGGCCCGGCCCGATATTTCTCATCATCGGCCCGATCCGGCCCGGCCCGACAATTTTTCCTCTCGGCCCGGCCCGACAATTTTTCCTCTCGGCCCGGCCCGATCCGGCCCGGCCCGGCCCGTTTTGGGTCTCTATGTACTATATGTCAACTTTAGTATTATTTTACAAACTGTATCATAAAGTAAATAAGTTAATATGTAATATGAAAACACAAGTTAAGTTATATATTAACCCCGCTCCTTCGAGAGAATTTTTTTAAAATAAATAATTAATTAATTAAAACAAAATAACTAATTTTTGTACATTTTGTTTATTATACATTAGTGATTATTTGCTAATTTTGTCGTTCTTCTAATATTTTTGCCATTTGAGGTCAACTTTGGCCAAATATCAAACTTCTTATAGTTGAAAATCAGCAAAAGTTGGACTCAAATGACAAAAATATTAGAAAAACGACAAAATTAGCAAATTTGCATGCATGTAACTCTAAAACTAACAATTCGATTTTGATGATCTATATGTCAAATTAAACTGTGATTTAAACATAACAAAAAATGTCTTTTAAAATTTGATCTAGCTACTATGGTATAGTCAGGAGATATATGATTTGCAAACCATCCAATATTTTGTTGACCGTTACTTTTGACCTTTAAATCTTAAATATTTTAAGCCGTTTTCGAGCAATTACAAAAATGCCAGTATTTTTTTGAAACCACGTAATATAAGTGTTAATTAAACAATATATTTTATTTAGATTTAGTAGATACAGTAGGTATTTCATGCATTACATTGATTAACATAAAAATGCAATGTACGAATTATGCTATCCTAACTTTTTATATTTTAATTTTTTCATTGCTATATACAAGGCTGATTGGTTAACTTTTTAGCTTGTTGTTTCAAAAATGCTTGATAAAACGGCCACATTAATAAAAAAATTTCTTGTTTTAAAAACTAACATGTTTCGAGTTAATATATAATAAAATTATTAAAATTTTTTATAACAAAAATAATTACTGTGGATATTCTTTCATTATAAATAAAGTATATTTATATTGTGTTCATAAAATAATATTATTGAATAAACGTATAGTTTAAATTGTCAAAATTAGATTATTAAATCTAGAGACATGTGCATATAAACTTTGCTATTTTGATACTTGTTTAAACTATAATTATTAAAAAAAATATTTATAAAAATAAGAAAGTTTGTTTGCACATATCTCAGGATTTTAAAATTGGATTTTATTAATTAGTATGTTAAACTAAATAGTTTTAAAATTTTAATCTAGCTATTATGGATTAGCTAAAAACTATAAGGTGTGCTAATCCTCAATTATTTTAATGTGTGTGAATTTAACCTGATAAATATTTCTGCAAAAATAACAACCGTTAGCAGATATAAAAAATAATCTATAATATAGATTTATAAAATTACGGTATAGATTCTACACCACGATTATCTACAAATTAACTTGAGCGTTTTTCAGCTAAAGCATAAATGTATAAATGCATTTTATGTAGTGAATAGTTTTTAAATTAATTCATTAATGTTAACGGCCACCAATTTATTATAAAATTATTTTAATCGTTACATGAAATTAAACTATGAAATTAATTTACAGCTTGTTAAATTAAATGTATTTTACGAATATGTAGAACTATTGATAGTTAATAAATTGCACTAGCAAAATTCAAAATTTACAGAAATTTATTTTATAACAATATATTCGTTAACGTTGTTATGGCAATTTGAAACTTTATACTGAATAAAGTATATTTTAAAACATTACGTATTCTAATTTAATAGAAATCCCAATATTTATACTGAATAATAAAAGTAAATTAATAAAAACTAATTTTTGAAGTCATTAACAGATTGTCGTATTAGCCCTTATACTGTCGTATAAGACCTCACCGGTAGCTTGACTCATCTTATATTCATCAAGCAATCTGTATAAAGTTCATTTAGAAAAATTATTTTGGTATTTTTTCAATTGCTAAAAACTGTATGAGATAATTAAACAAGGTCAAAAAGAATATTGTTAATATTTACCGACGGTTGTTGTATATGCATATAAGTTTTAAAAGTTAAAGGTTAATTTGCAAACTATATTTTGTCTGAATATAACTTAGTACAGTGAAAAATCTCGATCTTGAATATTCTCTATCTTAAATTATTCTCGATGTTGAACCATTTTTAAAGTCCCAAATAATTTCTATACAAATCCATTATAAATTATATTCTCGATCTTAAATTATTCCCGATTCTAAATCTTAAATTAAATTTTTTCTCCAATAGCTTTGTTAGCACCTCTCTATATTAAATTTTGTAAAAATAAATAATAATAAATTATAAAATAATATTACACAGTATCTACTTAATATTTATATAATTAATCTAATTTTTAAGTACGCTGGTTTTAACAATTTATGTATATAATTTACTTTGATAATCAAAATTATTTCTAATATAACATTTAATCTTATATTAACAATCTATCTATCAAACTCTTATACCAGTATAATTATTATATTATTCTATATTAACTTTAATTTATTACATAAATAATGATGTAAAACATATTGATATAATGATTTTTAGTAAATGTTTTATATGAAAGATTCAAATTAATATAAATTTTCAAAAAACAATTTTAACATTTTGATAAAATAATGTTATTTGATAAAGTAATTTAACTTTAATTTTATTATTAATATATATATATTGAGTTACAAATATTACCAAATACAAAATAGAAGTTTTATTGTATTATATAATAAATTTATGCTGTTTAATTAAAATCTTATATAAATGTTATAAAACTGAGTTAAAAAAATTTTATTTATAAATTTTTCTAAATGCTTTTACTATATACAACGCTTAATATTGTATAAAGTATAATTAAACATGTTTATTATTTTTGACGATAGAATTATATTATATATTATTTTTTTTGTACATTTAGTTTTATTTAATTATTTAAGTAATTTGCAAAAAGCCCATCTATAATATAAGAGCGTAATTTTAAAATAATTTTTTAAAACTATATTTATAGTACAGTATATTATATATTTTAAAGTAAAATGTTATCACAGTTTTTAATACTAAAAAGTAAATAATTGTATTAAAGCATTATAAAATATTTTCTAGTTTATTTTAAACTTATGTATTTTAAAAATAACTATTGCATATGCTAAAGAATAAAAGTATATTTAAGTTTTTACACATTATATAACCTATCTTTCTAGATTTTGATAAATATGAGGTTTTTAATTATATAAATTATATCCCAATTTATAAACGATGTATAATTGTATAGTCCACTTTAATATAGTAATTATCGTCTATCATAGTTAAAGCTTAGTTTAGAGGTATTAAGTTCATACTGGGCAATTTTGTTTAGTCATGTATTCTCGATATTGAAGTATTCTCGATCTTGAACAATTTTGTTGGTCCCAAGGCCATTTAAGATCGAGAGGTTCTACTGTAGCTAGATTAAAACTTACGTTAAACTGTGCTCAGTTTGAGTACGTTTATGACAAACTGTAATTTAACGCAAAATTATTTATTTATATTATTGATTATCCAGTATAACTACATAAGGTTGTTGCCACATAGCACTAAATTATTTAACTATATTATGTAAAAATATTAATGTGCAAATTAAGTACAAATATTTTTGTTGAAAACATGTTGTTAATAATGGAATAAACATTTGAATTACAGTTTATCCTAACTTATTCGCTCTTATATTAAAGAGCGCATACGCCTCTGCACCATTAGCTTTCACCGGCGGCTATCGGTTTATACCGATCGACAGCACCCGAGCCAAAGACATACCATCGGTGATCACTCACGAGAACTACAAACCCATAGTTGTCCGGGAGTTCCGTGAAATAATCGAAACGTACCGTCAAATCCAACAACACGTGAAGACCGTCGCCCAGAACGTGCACACAGTTGTGGCCGTTTGTGGAATGTGCCGACACGACGCACCCGCACTTTATGACACTCCCCTCGCACTCTCGGCTTCTGTGCCTCTATGAGTACCGCTCCCCTCCCAGCCTTCAAGAGCGGCGGCTAGTAAATGCAGTTTCAAATTATTTAAACATTGTCATTTTAACATGTTTTTAATACCTTTGATTGTTAACAAAGAAAAGGTATATATAATTTCACCTTCTCCCACCCACCCACCCACCCCACCCACCCCACCCACCCACACCCCCGTTGTTATGATTGTGAATAGCGGGGAAAATTTCGCTGTTAATATACGAGTTCTTTATACTTT
>JAQIXC010001473.1:0-14595 GCA_034697605.1 Metabelba pulverosa
AAAATTTTTTATTATAAAATTATGCTTAAAGTATAGCATGAAAATTTTTTTGATGCTTAAATCAGTTTAATTTAACCAAAATAATTAATTTAGCAAAATCATTCAAACGAAGTTCCACTTTTAGCACAGGTATAATTAATAAAATGGCCAATAGCTTGTTTAATTTTGTGCAAATACTAACTTCTTGTATTCACAAAACATTAAAATGACTAAATGCACTTTATACAAAAATTAAAACTGAGTAATTCTATTTAAAATTAAAAATTACTACATCATTTCAAACGAATTTCCACGTCTGTATAATAATATGCATGCTCCAATATTTACCCTGTTAATTATAACACGTATATAGCTAAAAAATTAACTTAGGTAAAATTTAAAATATAATCATGTATATATTATACGTGCTTGAATAAAATGCTTTTATTACATAAATTATTATTTACATAAACTACATAATGCTTTTATAGATAATAAAATGAAATACTATAAATGTGCTAAAACAAATCATTTCGAATAAAATAAAAACATATCGTGTTGATTTTCGTGCATGTTAGCACTTGTTGCGAACTCGGAAATAACTTTAAAAGAGGTGGATCAAATTCTCACTATGTGGTTAAGCTTAGGTGACAATAGCATGAACGTCCAGGGAAGCCAGGATCCAATCATAAAAATAGTTCTTAATTGGTAAAGATGCTTTTTTAAATACTATTAACCTACCAAACTACAATTGAACGCTAATTATTACAAAATTTTATATAAACTTTACTGTGTTATTGCTAATTTTAATCTCAGTTTTAGACACAGCCCTTGACGAATGTTTTTCGATAAAACTTGTTATTTTAATCTTATTACTTTAGTATCAAGATGATTTTTAACATTTATATGAATGTGCCGTTACAAATTATTTATGAAAATTAATAAGTTATGATTTATATAAAAGCAACATATACTCTAATAGAAATTTACGTATAGATAAAAGCCAACTACATAGATTAAATATAAAGATATATTTACAATTATAATATTCTAAATTATCTAGATTAATAAACAATATATTGTATTAGTTACAAATATTTTGCAGTATGATTCTATTACTTTTATAATAATTATTATTAAAATCTTATGAAACTTCTAGAATATCTGTTCCATTAACTGAAAATTGCGATTGTTACAAGTTTTACATAAAAGTCAAAATTTTACTATTGTATAACTTGGTCGAAAACTTTCTTAAAATATGGTTTATCTTGCAAAATGTGTTGTTACGAATGATGTTTTAAACTAGAATAGTAATTTTTCTATAAAACGTTGTAGTGATAGTCCTTTATGCGTTGTAGCGCTCATTTCTATTGAAATTCATAATTTAAATCGTATAGTACGGATAGAGCGGAAGAGATACAAGATTTTATTCTCAGACACTACGGCGTGAATAAGCAGGTTGCTGATTTTATTAAAGCGGTCAATTACGTCGGCTTCGCCGGAGAGTTAAAAAGATCTATACAAATTTCGGCGACGAAACGAATATGGTGTTCTATGGCATGCACATTTATCGCCAGAGCGAGTTGAAGGCGTTGCGCGACAACTATCGCGAGTCAATGCTCGCCGCCGCCCGACCCGACACTACGTTGAAAATGGCTGATGTGGCATGGTAATTGTACTCGCCATATTTCTATTCTCATATAACAGAATATTTGTAGCCTACAAATCTGATAAAATATTCATTCGCATTCAGCCGAAATACAAACTTAATAATTGTGTTATTTGTAATTAGTTAATTCACGAGATTTATGGAGGAAATGGGTAATATATTTGCAATTAATACCCAGTTTTTGGGCATTTGGGGTCCGGTGTACGAGACGGCGGCCGCCTTTCTCGCGCCGTACGGCAAAGGCAACACCAGCTGCGAGTGAGCGAAGGCCGAGCATAGCGACAGTGAAGAGTATCGGCCGTTTGCGATACAGCTACTGCTGTTTGAAGCGCTCAAGAATCTTGTCAAATAGGCATGGCAAATTTCAAAATAATCTTTAAATTAAATATGTAATTTATCGTTATAATTAATACCTGTAATTAGAAATAAAAGCTTATGGACGATCCTCTCAATAAATAACCCTTTAAACCTTTTGCAAAATTTACACAATGCTAAATATATAAATATTTAACATTAAGCGGTCTTTGAGCGGCTTGCTTATAAATTATGTCAAAGTTTAGATTTTATTCTTGCTAAAACTGTACTCTAAGTACACTATAGAAAGTAAATTAGTGGATGTTTTTAAAAAATAAAATTACAGATTGGCATTAAGCTGGTTTAAACTAACATTAACTAGTTGTCAAACGTGTCTTTAGAATATTTTTTCAATAATTTACACATTTATTTATTAAATTATTTCTATAATTATAAAAGATAAATTTTAATTATATTTTTAAGTAATATTATTTTTAAACAATATTATATTTTACTGTAACAAAAAAAATGAAATTATAATTTTAACAATATACTTGAAACAATAAAATTTATTGTGAGTTTTATCACAAATTCTAAGGTTACTAATGGAATTTAATGTTATATAATAAATATATACAGTATACATCATTACATTACTACAATATAAAATAAACATTTATGATAATAAAGCTATGAACTAAAACAGTACATACGATAAAGTACATTTAGTCAAGATAAAGAACAAATCTAGATAACATATTTGTACTTGACATAGCAATGTATAAATATTGACAGTATATAAACAGTAAAATTTATATAACATGTGTAGTTATTAAACAAAAATAAATAAGAAATTTGTTTACTACAGTTCAATTATATTTACAAATAATTTATTTACCTAAATTATACTTGTTAAAAATGTCAACACAATTAGAAGTGTTATTTTTGCCAATTAGCGGCATCGGCCACATGAACGCCTGTATCGGTGAGGCAGAGGTATTGCTCGCGAGCGGACATAAAGTTGTGTTCGCCGTAACGGGTGACCAGTGGACGGAACAGCTCGAGAAGTACGGCATTGAAGTGATAGAACTGCCGGCGCTCGAGGAGATTGACGCACCGAAAGGTGTGGAACAGACGAAGCATTTCGGAAAAGAATTGATAAAAACGGGAAATATTAGCTATTTATCGCCACTCGAGAAGATGAAGCGTAAGGGCAGTCATGCGATGACTAAACGCGTCGATATGTACATCAAGTTTAATGCGGTTGTGGAGGGCCTACTGCGCACCCGTAGCCCCGATGTCATTATTATGGACCAGTTCATGCAGGTGCCCGCTGTCGAGACGTCCGGTATTCCCTGGTTGTGGTCTTGGAGTGCTAACCCTATTCTCGCTATATATGACAAGCGAACGCCGCCGCCCGCTTCAGGTTAGTTGTGTCATGATTAAATCTTATTGTAATTATTTAATTTATAAAATGCTTTTATAAATAATCATATAAAATAAACATCTCAACCAATTAATGATGCTAATATAGTAAATTGGAATTGAGCATAATAATTAACTGTAATATAGTAATTTTAAATTAAATATAACCTTACATGTAGTTTGCAATACTTACACTTTTATTTTTAAATATAAATACTAGATTATACAAAAAATTACTTATTTACAGTACATATAGTGCATGTAATGTTATAAAACTGATTATTATTGATTAAACATTAATTTTCATCATGCTTAAATTAACTTATTAAATTTAAAAAGGATGAGCCAAAAGCAAAATAACTGAATAAAAATAAATTTATTATTTGAATAAATTTATAAAAATACAGCTTAAAATTATTAATATTTAATTTATAAATATATATATTAATATATAATAGACTAAAAATTATTGTAAAACTATAATAAAGTGTTTAATCAGGTTTATCAATGAGCGCGGATAGAGCGGAATGGGAGGAGTATTGGGTGGAAATCCATAAGTCCTGGTCTGGAGATAACTGGAAGCGATTCAACGACTTTGTTGTCTCGAAAGGCGGACAACCATTGCCTCAAAGCCTCTATCGAAACGACTCTCCGTTTCTCAATATATACGGCTATCCTCTAGAGCTCGACTACACCGATGTCCGACCCCTACCACCCAATTGGCACCGATTTGATAACCTCAAGCGAACCGATGGAACGGAACAGGTGTTTGAAATACCGGAGCCGTTGCGACAAAAAGAGGCAAAACTCATATACTTGTCGATGGGATCTATGGGCGCATCGGATGTGCAGCTAATGAAGCGTTTGATCGCAATTCTGGCCAAATGTAAGCACCGGTTGATCGTATCGAAGGGTCCGATGCACTCGAAGTACGAGTTGGCCGACAATATGTGGGGCGCGGCGTCTGTGCCGCAGATCCAAGTGCTGCCGGCCGTGGATCTGGTCATCACTCACGGCGGCAATAATACGTTTACCGAAACCATGTTTTTCGGGAAACCAATGATTGTTTTACCGCTTTTCGGCGATCAGTACGATAACGGCCAGCGCTTAGAGGACACGGGATATGGCGTACGACTCGATCCGTATCGTTGTTCTGAAGACCAGTTACTCTCAGCTATCGATCGGCTATTGTCTGACTCAGAGTTGAGGCGAAAACTGCAATCAATTGCGAAACGCATTCAAAGCGACGACAGTATCGCTAAACTGCCGCTAATTCTCGAAGACTTGGTTCGCAAACATAAGAAATATATAAATGTATAAAAATATTAAAAGTATGTTAATTAATTAATTATTATTAGTGTTTACAAATTAATATTTAAATAATAAAGCACGCTGGTCATAACATCATCTTGTATTTTATTATGTTATAAAATGGAATTTATTAAATTAAATATTTTAATCTTATGTACAGTTATAATTAATTCATAAAACTATCTATTCTCAAATTATTAAGATTAAATATTTATCATAATTTACTCATATAAAAGCGCAAAAGCATGTTGTTTTTTAAACATAATTAATTGTATTTAATTATTTTGACAATATAAAAAATTATAATTATTTGAGATATTAATTAGATTTATTTATAATCAAATATATTAAGATAAATTAATAATAGAACATACATAATTAAAATAAATACTAAATTTAAATTAGAATATATTATTTTTTAAAAATTATACGCATTTTATGTTAAGATTTAATTTTATTTCATAATACTGTTTAAATTTGTTACTTGTTAACTTTTAATGTTAAAGTTTCGTGAAGTATGGATTGTAAACTGGAAGTTAATTTAAAGCTAACACGTAAAAAGATAAATATTAATATTACGATTGATTGGCTTATTATTAATTTAATTCATTTAAATAAAACTAACTAGTTAATTAGTTTAAATATTTACTTAAATATAAAATGGAAAATATTAAATACAAAATGAATATTCTGCATTAGTTATCATAATGTGCATTTTTTATACCTTTAATACTGAAATTTAAAAATTCATAGTAAGTTTCACAATTTTACACTACTACCAACATAGTGTGACTCTAATAAACATGTGTTATTTTTTATAGATGACTATTTCTGATAACGCCATAACTGTGCTAAATCTACTAATTACAGTATAACTTAATTAAAATAAATAAAATTTGCAAATTTATAATAATTTTTTAAAATTAATATTAAAGTATCTTGCTATTATAATTTAAAATTGTAAATTTTATCTAATTAAGTATTTATTCTTAAATATAATTATTAAAGCATAAATATAACTCTAAAATATAAAGCAGATTACAAGATACAAAATGAAAAGTATTTTTTAATTGTATTATAATAATGTTGAGAATAATTGCACATGTTGAGTTCTATAAACATACAAAACAATATTTAATATCCACTTAATTACATGCTAGGTTTATGTTAATACACAGCTTGTAAACTTATCTAAAATCATTTAGCGCAAATAATTAGTTTTATTAATAATAGATATATTATAAAACAAAAATGCTATTTATTTATTCAATATTGGTGTTATGTGTATCAAGCGCATTTAGCGCGTGTCCAAAATCTGTACAGTATACTCCGTGTGAGTGCCAAGATGTCGGCGGTCACGAAATTCTTTTAACATGTGATTCAGTTGACGTGAATTTAAACGAATATTTCGCAAACTTAAGCCAAAACTTAGCGCAATTGAAGAAACACTTCGCTTACGGAGTCCTCAATAACCTGACGATTACTGCATTAAAAGCAAACACTTTCAGTGATATAACGTTCGATGAAATACTAATCAATAAAAACGCGAATCTGATGTCTGTCGACAAAAACGCGTTCAATGGCACGCATGCCGTAACTCAAGCGCTTGTATTTAACACCAATACGAACATGCTAAACTCGGCGCGAGAACTACCAGAAGTTGTCAATCAATTTATCAATTTGCGAATTATACACTTTATATCGAATAACATGTCAGAAATCGCGGCGAATGCGTTCAAACCGGTCAACGGCTACGACAACAAAGTGCACGAAATGCTGATTCAGGACTCGAGTGTCCGTACGATCGGCGCGAATGCGTTCCGATATTACAGTCGATTACAGTTATTACAGATCGATGACACATCGCTCAGTCATATACCCGACGGCGCGTTCACACTCGACAACACATCCGATATTGGCGTTAGTCTATGGCTTCGGTATAACCGACTGCTTAATAGCTCGGCGTTTGCACCTAAATCGCTGCTAAAATTTAACCGACGCGTACAGATGACCTGGGTTAACAACGCAAATACCACCTGTATAGATAAAAGCGTATTCTTGCCGTTTTTTCAAGCTCATTCGCAAAATGAACTTGATATTTTCGAACGGCTCGATTGCGATGACTGCCGCTCGTACTGGGCCTGGAATGCCACCACTCAGGCCAAGACAGTAGACTGGGATCTAGTTGTAGAAGAGCCATGCTCAAATAATAAGAAGTGGACTGATTTGACCAATTTTCAGCATTGTCATTAATTTTTACTTGGTAATTTGTTAATTATTTGCCAATTTTGAATAAAATTTTTTATTTTGATTGAAATCAGTATTTATTCTCTTTATTATTGCCTTTAAACTTAAACTGTTTATATAAGTATGTTAATAAATAAATAAATTTTATAAATATAAATAAGTTTATATATTAAATTTTTATATTTTGAATTAATTGTTTATTGTACAACTAAATGTTGTTATCAGTTTATTATTAAATGATTGAATATTATGTAATATTACAATTAAATTATAAAATTTATTATAAATCTAAGAATTAGTTAAAGGATGCTATTTTTTAAAGGATATAACATATTACATATACATTGTACATAATATACAATGTGATAATTTAAATAATTATTAAAATGCAATATTGAGTTAGTCTAGCAAACTATTAAAAATGCTTAAAATAATTTTAATTTTATATTTAAATTATTATGTGATTAAGTGTAGCGGCGATTGGCGTCTTGTTTGGAGCGATGAGTTTAATAGCACAACGCTTAACACAAGCGAATGGAATGTCTTTAATACGGGTATATTTAAAATATACATGCTAACATTTATTAATAAATTATTAAATAATTATATAATAATTAATTTAATAATATTTAACTATTGAATAAACTAGTTTAATTTAAAATAACTTAAAAATGGATTAAATAAAAATGTTAATTATATTGAAATCAATTTAGTATATGAATAATTTAAATAAACTTGTACAATTAAATGTTATAATTTAAAACAAAAGTATATATTAAATTAAATTTTGTAAATAAATAAAATAAATTTAAACAATAAATTAATTTTATAAATAATTTACAGCAGATTTTTTGCACGCGTTTACAAATCGGAGCGAAAACCTGCGCATAATTGACGGCAAACTCGCAATCACTGCACGACATGAGAGACACAACGGCCGAGAGTTTACTAGCGCTTGGATTGCGACGAAAAAGAGCTTTTCGTTCGGAAAGTATGTAATTCGCGCGGCTCTACCCACGGGTGCGCTACTGAACCCGATTGTATGGCTCGGATTGATAAAAGATTTTGGAAAAAATTATGAGTTCCGAACTACCGATGGGGTTAATATATTGACATATTTTAATAATGATCATGATAATATGTCGGCAATCTATGCGGGTGCGCATTTCAATAATAATCATTTTAAGAAATTTTATTGGTCTACGAGTAATCTTGCTAAATTTAACACATATACGTGTGAATTGAATGAAAAGGAAATTAAATGGTATTTTAATGATATAAATTACTACAAGCTGAGTTTAAGCGACATACTTCAAATTAAACCGAACAAATATATGGAGGAGGATGATGAAATTGAAGATGATAATAGTTTTGTAACAAAGATTTCAGACAAGATGTTTAGATTAAATTTACAATTGCAACTTGATAAAATCGGACGATTTACGTCTTCGCATATCCAGGACTGGAAGTGTTCGCTACTTCTCATAGACTACATACGAGTCTATCACTGGAATAGTAGCGCCAATAGTAGTGCGACTATTGATGCGATTTCCGATACGACTGCCGACGCAAGCGATCGAAGCGCCGAAAGTATTTGCGCGGAAGTCATGCGAACAATACGACCGCAAATGCCATTCGAAATTTCGCCTAAGATTTGCGAAATTTTACCCCGATGTTACCCTGAAGCATTTTGCAGATCAGTCGAAGTGATTGAGTTAGAAGGCGAGGACGAGATAGTGAATCCAAACGTGAATATTGTCTATCAAACAGAATTTGAAAAATATGGCGATGTTTATGTGCCGAGCGGACAGAGCGCGAATGTAACATGCAATAATAAATTCGCAAATAATTCAATGTTCTTCGAGCTACGAGGAACAAGCCAAATTAATTGCCAAAATGGCACCTGGACTAATTTAGATGAGCTAAAAGCGACAGATTGCTTTTTAACAATTCGAATGGTTAATAGTACTCAAGCAAAAGCAGCATGTAAAATGCTAGATATAGCATTAAAGCAATATGTACAAATTATTTACGACAAACAATTTGAGCATGATGATGAAACATACGTTCCGCACAACAATTCCGCTACAATTTGGTGTAATAATGACACAATAATTGACAAAACTAATGCTCCCTTAGAGCTAAATGGAGCAAGTTCAATTTTATGTAATGATGGTAATTGGATGAATATATCCGATCTTAAATCAACAAGATGCGTTTTTAGAGTTAAGGGCAAAACATCAATCACATTAATTATATCGCTGTCGACTGTATTGATGTTAATTATCGTAATAATTGGTTTTATTATTTATACATTGAAAACAAAAAAGAAACTTAATAAAATAATTGCCGAAGAAATGTATGATGATATTGATCAGGGTGATTTAGCCGATAATATTATTTATAAATCTATGTATGAAGAAGTTACTTATGATCCAACTTACGAATACACAAATCAAGGTAAAAACATAATCTTGGATCAGGAGTATACAGAAATCATTACATAGCTTCAGGTTATAACTAACGTAATAATGTAATAATTATAACCTGAAACTGATAATAATAATTATAATACATAATAATATATATATTTATGTAATTTGTTTATTAAATACAATTTATAATTTATAACCATATACACATTTTTCATATTTAAAAAATGTATTAATTTTTTTCTGGTAAAATATTTGTAACAAGTGCTAAATAATCATAATGTGTAATAATCTCAAATTATTTATTTACATCCATCTATTTCCAATTAGAATTTTAATAGCTAATTCATACACTATTTAAATAACACTATTTAAATACTGTATAACACCAAATGTTCATTTCATTTTCTACAGTAATATATGAGTCAAATATTCCTGTGTAAATAGAAAAGAATGTCAGAAATAGAATTAGACTATTTTAAATATCTAGTTTTGTAATCACTTTGATATAATGTGTAATTTTTGCACTAAAATGTGATCTTATCATGATATTATTAATAGATAATATGTTTAGTTTATAAATTACACATTATATCAAAAACATTTTAGCATATTCTTAATAAATTGATAACAATTTATGTAATAAAATAAATACAAAATAATATTTAATAAAGTTTTGTAATATTATTATAAAATTTAAATAATTACATAGTAAAATAAATATTTTGTAAATTTACTATGAGTAATAATTTCAGTTATAATTATAGGTTTTACCTAATATAATATAATTGGAAACTGTAATTTATTCTTATAACTTAATAATTATACATATAACTGATTAGGTTAGAGAAACATGATAATAAATAAAGATTAGTTGAGAATAATAACACGTGTCTAATTCTATATAAATAAAAATATTACTAACTAAACCAATTATTATTGTTTTATAACGTTATAACAAGTTCTGGTTTAACTTAAATAAAACAAATAAGATAAAAAAGAATTTAATCAATTAAATAAAGCAATTAATAATTTCTTATTATAAAAGAGGAATGCTGCTATTTCTAAATTTGCTGTCGGCGTTTCTAGTATCAAGTGCATTTAGTAAATGCACAGAACATGTAGATTATAATCCCTGTGAGTGCACGGACTACGGAGAGACCAAACTAACATGTAACCTTGTTGATGTAAACTTGGGCGAATACTTTGCTAAATTAAGCGCAAACTTAACCGAAACTGAAAAACATTTCGATTCGCTTTCACTCAAACAACTGCTAATCACTTCATTGAATGCAAACACAATAAGTGACTTAACATTCGACGAAATTATTGTCGAAAATAACGACAATTTGCAAACAGTCGACAAAAACGCGTTCAACGGCTCGCACCGCGTCACCGCAACGCTAACGTTTCAATTTAACGAGAACATGCTAAACTCAACGTACAATCTGCCCGAAGTAGCGAATCAGTTTGGCAATTTAAAAACGCTTAATTTAATATTGAATAATATGTCGGAAATCGCGGCGAATGCGTACAAACCGGTCAACGGCTACGACAACAAAGTTCACGCGATTTTGATTCAGGACTCGAGTGTCCGTACGATCGGCGCGAATGCGTTCCGATATTACAGTCGATTACGAAATTTACGGATCGACGACACATCGCTCAGTCATATACCCGACGGCGCGTTCACTCTCGACAACGCATCCGATATCGGTATCAGTCTCTCGATTATGAACAACCAATTGCTTAATATATCGGGTTTGGCGCCCGAGTCGCTAACGGGGCTCAACCGACGCGTACAGCTGACCTGGATAAGCAATGCACAATCAACCTATCTTGATAAAGCCGTGTGTTTGCCCTTTTTCCAAGCTCATTCGCAAAATGAACTTGATATTTACGAATTGCTAGATTGCGATGATTGCCGCTCATACTGGGCCTGGAATGCCACCACTCAGGCCAAGACCGTAGATTGGGCTCTCGTGGTAGAAGATACATGCTTAAATGATAAGAAATGGACTGATTTGACCAATTTTCAACATTGCCATTAATTTCTAATTGATAATTTGTTACGCAGTTTTTAAAAAATGTTATCTTTTTTTACTCGCTATGTTTTTCATCTCAGAATTTGAAATTGTGACTTGTTTTTTTTATAAGTGTAAACATAATAAAAATATTATATTGAAACACTGATGTTATATCATCGAATTAATATATAAACATGAATATCTTATTAAGTATCTTATAAGTATATTTGTTTGGTATTTGTTTTATTAATTCGATTCACTATAATTCATAATTGTGGAATGCGGGAGAAGACTAACATAAACAATTTTGCTGGAGTTTCAGTTATAATGTTTTGTTACTTTTTTTTGATACTTATATAAATAACGGTATTGTACAGTATATTAGAAAAACCGCAATAATTTAAACATATTAAAACATAATTTGTTTAATATATTTAACCATGTAACTGAAACTCCAACAAAATTTTTTATGTTAGTCTTCTGCTGCAATCCCCAATTGTATGTTTGAATAATCATTTACTCGTAATGAGCATGTATAAACTAAGTTACACATGAAGTAGAGGTGCTCAATAGGAACTTTTAGGCATTATTTTATCGTTTTGGCAGGCTTTGTATAAGGTAAGTTTATAAGCATAATAATATAAAGTAATTTTATATAAATATTTTCCAATATGAAAAAATCAAGTCTAATTTATATTATAAATAATGTTTAAATGAATTAGTTAAGATTTTAAAAATTATAAATAAAAAGACATAAATCAGTACAGAATTCAATAATTATACATCATTAATCAAATTCTTTCATAATTGTTATAAATAATGAATGCGTCTTCAACTGAGGTTTAAGAAATCTAATAATGTTTATTTTTAGAAAAGTATAACTATCAATCAAATAAATAACTTATAACACGCAAAATAGAATAACAATATGCCAGAATAATTATAATGGTGTATTGATTATTCGATTTAAAAATGATACAATGTTATTTCATAAAATAATACATTCTACTTGTTAAACAATAGGACATGTTAAATATGAAAACAAATAACGGTAAAAATGATTATAAGAAAATATATTGACATGACTAAAAAACAAAAACATGTTAATATATAAAGTAGAATTAAACGCTGATTATTTAAAAGATAACCTTGATAATCCAATAGAAATGGCAAAAACGTGGCAAAAATATGAGCGTTATTTGCGTTACACGTATTACGTCATAAGTCGCGATTGCGATGAATACGCGAACGGATATCGGAGTCGACGACGAGTTCTACTCATAGCTATCGCGCGACTCGTTTGCATCGCGTGCCTAATCCGCATCTTCCTGTCGGCGCTGGACGGCAGCGATACGATGCGTGACTACATGTGCAACCCGCTCCACCTGTTTGGCGATTATTTTATGACAAACATTATCAGTGTTTTGGCTCAATTAGGAGTAATCGCTGGGACTGTGTTTCTACACTACCAGGAGTTGGCGCATACGCTAGACGTCTGTTACTTACTATATCTACTCAAACACAACCGCCTGGCCTATCGGCTTAACCGACGGCACCGGAAGCGTCTGTTCTCTTGGTTTGAGCGAATCGTGACCATTGCATACAAAACCACCTTAAGACCCATGTGTGCGACAGCGCCTATAGTTGTGATTGGCGTACATGTGATGGCATACGTCGACAGCGCCACCAATTTCTCGCTAACCAGCATGGTGATCTGGATTATATTATCATGTATAGCTATTGTTCAGTTTATTCTATACCCTATAATTGGCACTATAATCTGGGTAGTATTTGCTAAGTACGTGCGCTATAAGTTCGAAGAAGTCGAGCAGCGGATCCGCGCGAGTCGTAAGCGCCGCGACTATCGGCTACTGATGTACGCAATCGCGGAGCACACGTATGTCCGCCAACTCGTTGCCGACGCGAATCGCACCTTTCGATTCATAATATTTATATTGTATTATATTCTGACGCCATTCGCAGAGTTAGTCCTCTACGCCACCCATAAGCCCGATATGTCGCCGTTGGCCGCCGTTATATCCGGTTTCGGTATTATGTACTCATTATTTATGCTGCTCAGTTTAACCATGGTCAGCACCCAGGTTAGCGCTACGGCGCACCGACCCTCAGCGCTCTTGTATTCGTATTCAACCGACCGGTCGCTGCCATTGGTTTGTCGACTGCGAGTCCAGGCCTTCATTGAGGGTCTGTCCGAACCGAAGATCGGGTTCTATTGCTACGACTTGTTTGCAATCGATTACTACGAGTTCTATCAGTGGCTGTATATCGCCGGACAGAACTACTTTTTATTTATGAGTTTGTTTTGATACAATTAGCATGATAATTTAGTATTAAACATTACTACACGAATCGGGACTTTTGAAGTGGAGGTCACATAAGAATGAGTTGATTGCGAATACTTGGAAACGCATTCATAGCTATTATAGTGTAATACGAGTCGTATGAATAACACTCCAATAATATTGTGTATATTATATGTAGTCATTATTTAGAATTATTATATTCCATATTTAATGCAAGATAGATATAATACATGTTAAGTTAGTACATAACAAATATTGTGCGCTACTCGAGTAAAATTATTTTACAATAGAATATAATATAGTAATTGGTTATAAAAAATTGTATTAGAAATAAAATTACTATATATTACTATACTTCAATGATCTTTTTATACTGATTAAATATAATCAACAATTTGTAATATGAAACAATATAACTTATAAGGTTTTACTTGGATACAATTTAATTATTCTAATGTTTACACAGAGTTCATAAAATAAATGCCAATTACCTTAAAGGTTATAATTGTAATAAATAAAATATTTTCATCTAAATAAATAAATGTGTATATATAAATGCTTGTTATTTTTATCGACTGTATAAATTATATAACAATATAATTATTTCAAGCTACTGTTCAAACTGTTTATAACAATATATTGAAAGTGCTGGCTGCTATAAATGTTTCAATCTTATTTTATTTTTAAATATATTGAAGTTATTAATTAATTATATAATAACTATAGCATGTTATATTCGTCGCAAGGGACTACCCCTTACTACAGATTTAAAACTAATATTTTAATTAATTATTTTAATAATTAAATGAGAGTAGTTACTAGTGTGTTGGTACGAGGTTTTTTGGTACGAGGTTTTTTGGTACGAGGTTTTCTTATCAGTAGATCTC
>JAQIXC010001474.1:0-14594 GCA_034697605.1 Metabelba pulverosa
ATCAATCGCTCACAACTGGCTTTGGAGTTAATTAACGCAAATGTTTTTAAATAGTTTGACAAATCTTTACTCATTATTATTGCTACAAATTGCAGAAATATTATGTAAAAGTCAATAACAAAGATTATACATTCCAAAATTAAAGAGATTTTATTAGTATGTAATAATAATAGTAAATAGCAATAGTCCTATAGTATCATGTAACTATGAAATATATATATAGTATTATCATGATAATTTTTTACATTAAAAAAATAATCATAAGATTTTATAGGTTATTAAACAAAATTTCAAGCAATGAAGAAATCCAAATTAGCAAGATATAAATTAGACCCATTTTAAGTTGTTATTTCATTGCAAATAATCAATAAACTTAATGTAATTATTGTTAAATTACAAAATAATCCTACATTGCACTCCTATTGACAATATAACTTAAAATAAACTTAAATAATGTACTTGCGTAAGTTTAATTTGGAAAGAAAACATCTTGACATTCTAAGACAAATAGAAGTGCCTGTGTATGACTGCAATGTAGCATGTTCAATGTTCAATGTTTTTGAATGGGCTTTGATTAGCAATATTCAGATCAAGGAATTGAGTGGGAGTTCAAAGACCGAATCGAACCGATATAACCAGTTATGGCTATAACTGTGTAATTTAATTAATAAAGAAATTTAATTATTCAATACACAATATCTGTGTAAAGACATGGGTGGTTGACTTCTACACATTCTAATTTTGTTTAGCAACATTGTAAAACTAGCATGCTGTCTATTTGCTCAAACATATAATTTAATTATAAATAGTATCAGTTTAACGACATATAATATAACATTGCATTATACTGTATAATTTTAATTTAAGATGTATCACGTTTCACAAACTTTTACTTGTTTTAAAAGGCTTGCTCTTCGAAAAACATTAAACAGTGTAGAATTACAGTATACTTAATATATTATTGAAATAGCGTTTCTAAATAATACGGTTTTATGTAATCGATTAAAAACTATAGCGAATCGAAACTAAACTAAAGTTTACATAGAAATCAAACTTTGAAAATACGAGCTTCCAATCGAATTAAGCAAGTTTAAAGTTGTGCTCTCTGTTTAGCACTTTAATCGCCTACAACTCAAATAGTAATTTCGATTTTTTGCTGTTGAAACTGTGAATTTTAGCAATATACAAATGCGAGAATGCAAAATATCTGTAATAGAGTAATAATAATAGTGTTTGGGTAGAATTGAACAGTGCAAATCTTCAGTTTGCTTAATGAAGCCGTAAACTGCGTTCGCACTCTTAATACGGTATGTCTTATCTGAAGGCAACCTCCAAAAAGTCAATGAATTGTCTATTACGTCGTCTATTGAATCAGTTGTTTCAAACCAACACATATTCGCTACTAATTCGCCTATTGTTGCGCTCACAACAGTTCACGTCAATTGAGTCGAGTTTTGGCGCACTTTTACATCACATGTAATGGTTTCGACAATAGCGCCAAATGCAACGCCTAATACAGAGAGCGGTGGTCGCGACGACCGAAAGTGGAGACACAGCTGGCGCTGCACTCACTGCTCGCGAATGAGTGGTTCGAAAGAGTACTTCCAAACATAGATATCGAATGAAAGGAAGAAAATATTGCATTCAATCGATGGTTCGTTTGCATCGATTAATCGATTGAATGTTTATGTCTTTTATTTTACTTCTAATCACAAGTCAAACAAATCGTTTCAATTAATTCTCATTTAATTTATTGAATTTCTAATATAATTATGAATACAATGAGCGCTTAGTTTACATCGATTTTCATTATCTGTTTGTTATTTGCGTTTAATTTATTGGCGAATAACTGGAAAATATGTTTGTTTTGAAACAATCACTTCATTGCTTAAGTCGACAATACTTTTAGACGAAATCAGTTGCGAATTGTCGACTAAATCAGCGAACGATTAGTCGAAACGCAAAGCATAGGAATAAATGGCATTCATTACCATTGAGAGGAATGCTTCCATTCATCGCCACTTCGCCAACATTGGCCATCAGGTAGTGGTCGACATGTCTGCACTCATTCGCTTCCGACCCCTCATTCCTGGCATTCGCATCCAATCGCGCATTTGATTTGATTGCCGATCACTGAACCCATTGTTTACTCACTCTTAGAACGACTCGAATAAAGAGATGACTTATTCTTTGGTCGAATTGACTGATAATTGTCTCGAATCCGCGAAAAGGTTTCAATTGTTTACTCTATTCGACGATTGTTTCACTCAAATGATGACTTCATTTACGTTAAACTAATTCTAAGCGAAGACATAGTTTTTGCTAAAACTAATGACTAATTGCATCGATTGTCTGCACCGGTAGTGTCAATGAGTGCTATTTCGCGGTGAGAGGAGCGGCCATTATCCTGCCTCACGAGGAGTGCATCCACGCCTACAAAAGCCTTTCGAAGAACCCGTCGACTAATGAGATCCAAAAGCACTTGCAATCGATGTTTCGGTTATTACGACCCGAAGACACACTCAAAATGGTTTGCATTTTAGATATATTTTAGTCTAAAATCGATTTGAATTAATCCAACTCTTGATGGACGGAAAGGCCGTTAAACTGGAGAGCATTTATTCGGACAGAACTCGGTATCTAATTATCGTTAACTACGTCCTGAAGAACACCGAAGAAAGTTGTCTTCTGGGCATCGACTACAACACCGAGGCATCGATCGGACTCGTTCTGCCCGTTTGGGCCGACACTCGCATCACTCTCGACGGCGACGGGTTTGGACTTTTCTATGCGATTCGAGTCGAACTTAATTAGAGTTTTACTGATTTTTGAATTTTATTTGATTTGTCGACAACTCGATTGACATAATTGTGTTTCGATTACCGATTCAAACGTCTGTTCGACAGTGGGTTTAGCATAACATCGCACGAAAAGCACAATATCTTTAAACCCGTATCAGTCCAAGCGATGTGGTATTCAATGAGTGATATATTCATTTAATTTCGAGTCAACTAATCGCAAGTGCTTTTAGGTCTGCACTACAGGCGCTACACAAAGCGAGTGCGAAGTCGAGAGCAAACAACTACTTCGAAGGCGGGACTACTCACTCGTGGATCAGTCACTACCAGCAGAAGATCACTTTCGAACGATCCTCTTATAACGAATGGCATGCAATGGATGATCTCATCTGCCGTCGGCCACCCTCTCCAGACCTACGAACAAAGTTTGATTGTTTTGAACATGTTTAAATTAGCAATTATTCTGATTATCGTCCCATATGTTAGGCCTCCCGAACAGGTGGCGATCGAAAAGTTGATTCGCGATAAACTGAAAGAAGTTATGATGACTGAGAATCTCGATGAAGTCACTTCGAAATATGTCGGTTCTGCCCAACCATTTCGTTCGGCCCTCGCATTCATTTTTATTACATTTTTGTCTTTAGATTCGAACCAAATTAGAGAAGGAATTGCGCGAAGATTTAAGTGCTTTTAAGCCATTCATCGACGAAGAAATGCTCCGAATCTTAGGTCAGATGGACGAGTCGTCGCAGATATTCGATTACCTGTACTTAGGCTCCGAATGGAATGCATCGAACTTTGAGGAACTGAAGGGAAAGGGGTATTAATAAAGATTATCAAATTGCGATTCATGTGACTAATGTCTGCGCCGGCACCGCAGTGTTGGCCGAATCCTGAATGTGACGCGAGAGATCGACAACTTCTTCCCCGGAATGTTCGACTACTACAACATTCGGGTCTACGACGACGACTCGACCGAAATGTTGAAGTATTGGGACAAGACTTTCAAATATATTCGAAAAGCAAAGTAAAGACAATTTATTTATTACTAAATTTAATGCATTTAAACCTAAATTTACAAACTGTATGAACAGAGAGGAAGGTTCGAAAGTGTTGGTCCACTGCAAGAAAGGCATATCGAGATCGGCGTCTGTTGTGTTGGCGTTCGTCATGAAGGAGACGGGTTGGCGCCTGGAGGAGGCGCTCGAGTACGTGCGCAACCGACGCAACTGCATTCGGCCGAACTCTGGCTTTTTGAAGCAGTTGGAGATCTACGAAGGAATACTCGACGCTAGGTCTGCACTCGACGTCCGTCAAGTGCTCGCGTTTTTGCTAATTTACTCTTTTGTCCGTTTATAGCAAACAAAGACATAATAGTCTCTGGAAATCGAAATCCGAAACTAATTTGGTTTCGAAGGATATCTGTCTGAAGAGGAAAAGCGATGAAGACTTCTCGACTCTGAAGAACCGAATCAATAAACAGCTGAACAATGAAAACGATTGCAATAAAGAGAATTCGAATAATGAAAACTTCCTCACAATTCCCGGTTGTGTCGAAAGGCCGAAGTCGTGGTCACCCGAAGACTCGATTTATAACGAATTGTTTGCTAACAATAAGAACTCCGACGGAAGAGCAGTGAAGAACAGGCGCTTCACTGGACGGCAGCGGTTTGGGACCGACCCGTCCTGTTATAACATAGTTGAGGCCCAGAAGAACATTGAGTCGAAAGTGAATGAAAGCCGCGATTTATATCCAAATAAAGTTCAAAACATGAATTCCCCGCGAATTTCGATAGTGAAGGACAGAATCACGGGCTTCGAGGCCTTCCCTCAGTCACAGTTGGGAACAGTCGGTGATACTCTGAAAGGGAACAGTAGTTCCGGTTTAGTATACAATTTGGCCAATCAGTTCGAGTCAACCCATTCTAATACTTACGCGAAGAAAGTGAAACAAAAGGAAGTGATGACTGACTTATCGAATATCGAATCGATTCCAAAATCAGGCCTTCAGTCGAAACCTCCGATTCCTAAGAGTAGCGAAAAATGCAATTCAAGACTTGAAGCGCAGGAAAGCTGTGATAGACTTGTGTCGAAAATGCAATTAATCGATGTCTCG
Source organism: Metabelba pulverosa (assembly GCA_034697605.1). Classification (NCBI taxonomy): domain Eukaryota; kingdom Metazoa; phylum Arthropoda; class Arachnida; order Sarcoptiformes; family Damaeidae; genus Metabelba; species Metabelba pulverosa. Next base: position 4,915 of record JAQIXC010001474.1, read on the forward strand.
AACGCCCGACCCATCGACTTGAGTGGCTATTATGTGAAGGAAGAGTCGATGGAATTGAAGTCAATAAGTGATACGAGTTGTGGACCGCCTGTGGCGGACCTGATTAGCCGAAGACAGTTGACCGAAACGAATCTGAAGAGAACCAACTCTTACGACAGTATTCTTAAAGAGCTATCGCTTTCGATGTTTGAAACCCAACCGCACGAGAGGTCACAACCGGTCGACCCGAAAGGCCACCGACGGAGCGCTTCGTTGTATTCGCAGACATCGAAATGGGCGGCTCTGCCGCTCCTGCCATCACTGCCCCCTCTGCCGAAGGCCGAGCCGTCCAATAGGTCGGTGAGCGGACTGTCGCACATCCCTCACAGCAAAAGCATGCCTTCGGTGATCGAAGCGGTGAATGAAGTCCTTTGCAGTACTCGAGTTGTGATGAATAGTTTGATCGAAAGTATTCCCAAGAATTCGAAATCGAAACCAAACTTCGAGTCTTCGGTTTTGATGGACTGCGAGTCGACTGAAACTCGAATTCAAACCAATATTAGGAAACAATTTAACGAATCGAATGTCTTTTCTATCGTCAGAAAGAGTTCGCATTTGAGTCGAACCATCAAAACCAAAGAGGAAGGAGTGGTTAGACGACTGACCGAAAAAATTGAGGCCAAAGTGAAGGGCAATAAGTGCGACGCCAGCTGTGACTGCGAGGCCCACCACTCGCAGAGCACGCCGTCGTCGCCGAACTGTTCCCGAAACGAGAGACCGCGTGCGTCCACTTTGAACGAGTCGAGTGACGCACCGAAAGCCAAACCTTTGCGCAAAAGTAGTTTCGAGTTTCCGATCAAACGAATCAAATCTCACTCTTTCGACAGCGAATCGCAATCGAATCGAGTCTTGATTTCCGACTGTCTTTCCAACAAATTGGTCAAAACAACGAAAAAGAGCGCCGACTGTCCGACTCAGGCGATCGACTGCAAGAATAGTGCGGATCTGCGGAGAGCGCCGCCCAAGAAGTTACAGCAGGGAAGGAGTCATCCCTTAACTCGTCTCATGCCTCAGAAGAACTGAGTGCTCGAGTCGACCGCCTGTGCCCACCGCTCATGCATTCAATTGCCCGTTCGATGCAATCAAATGTTATTCAAATTCTATTAATTTATTCAATATCTCACACAAACACTAGTCAATGGAAACGCGATTTTTATTCATTTGATGTTAAAAGTTATGATTCACTCAATAAATAAACGCTTTTTATCATTCAATGCCTTTCTCTGCCAATCATTTGATTGCAAATTGCAATTCAACTCATTATCCATTCAATTCTCTTTAACAACAGGGTATTCGAGATATAAAGCCAATTCTGCGTTTAAACACAAAATTGTATGCATTTCCAGTATATTAAATACTGTATCAAAAGTTCTTATATTTTATCAATACAGTATTCACAAATATATATTTAATAGCAATATATTAATATGTGGAATTTTTAATCGAATTGCCACTGAGGGCCGAATTGAGTGCTTAAATTAATGATTAATACAGTGTTCGTAAGTAATGAGCATTTAGTGCCAAACATGCATTTCTGTGACTGCATTCCAGTAATTGATTAGCTTCGTGTTTTTGGCAAGTTTAAATATAATTACAACCCTAATTTATCGATTAAATACACAGACATACGGCAAAAACATCAAGGTTAAATCGCCGTTTAAATCTGCTTTTACGAGTATTCTTGTATTGCAAAAGTAAAATAATTGCATCTCAATTTAAAAGTTCTTCTCTCATATTCACTGCTAAGTTGGAGTAAGAATACTGCACAACATACCATGCATATTTTTAAATTATTGCTAATATAACATCATCTATTTAGAAATAGCAATTATTAACAATTAAATCTTTTTTCTTCAAAATTTCAGTGTATAATTATTACTACTTTAAAACTTTTGAGCAGTATACATTTTATTAAATACTGTACTGTATAAATAAGTTAAAGCTGAAATAAGTGAAGTTAGATTCTTGATAGAATATCGCTAGATTATATTCTCGCTTTATATTCTAAAGATACTTGCAAGCAAATTCATCTTTTGCATGTATATTATTCTATTTATTAAGTTGAATTTAAATCTATGAAAAATTAACAGGATAAAACTTTTTCGTAATACCTGTACAGTATTTGCAAACAATTATTGCAAAGAATATTGCTATTATTGCATAGAGTATTGGCATTATTGCAGTACAATTAGACTGATTAGTGGAAAGCGTGGAAAGCGGGACCTCATGTATGGCATGTTATGGGCGTAAGTGAGTCAACAACAGCTGGAATTGCAAAACAGTATTGAAATATCGATTCACTGTTTACTCGAGTCGTCGAAACAGATTTGCTGTCAATTCGCCGACAATTTTATGTGACTTTAAATCAATGCAAATATAACTCAAATTTGGTTTCATTTCGACGAATATCTCGCAAATCGGACCAAAACATGTCGAGTGAAGCCGAAGAGAAGGTATGTATCGCCGAACAGGACGAACATGTATTGCGAGCGCGATGTGCATGTTTAAAATGACTGGTTGTACTTCGGCCATGCTAGATTCTTCTGGAGCCGTACAACTATTTGCTGCAATTGAGTGGCAAACAGATCCGAACGAAACTGATTCAAGTAATGCATTGAAAGGTCTTTGCGTTGACTCGTATTAACTCTGATTAGTCGCACCTCTCGGCCAGGCCTTCAACCACTGGTTCACAATACCGGCCGATAAGCTGTCGATAATCAGCCAAATCGTGGAAATGCTTCACAACGCGAGTCTTCTCATCGACGACATCGAAGACAATTCGATTCTTCGGCGCGGAATACCAGTCGCGCACAACATCTTCGGAATCGCTTCGACAATCAATTCCGCAAATTATGTCTACTTTTTAAGTCTCGAGAAGACAATCAAAGAACTGCCGAACGATTTGGTGCCGAAAGCGGTTTTCATATTCACCCAACAATTACTGGAACTACACAGAGGACAGGGTTTGCATTACTCCGAGCACTAGTCGGCACTAGTTGTCCGCACCGGCAGCTAATGTCCTAATGTGTCTACTGTGTGACTGTCAGGAATGGACATCTATTGGAGGGATTCATACCAATGCCCGACAGAAGAGCAATACATGGAAATGATTGGTCGCAAAACGGGAGGTCTGTTCGGTTTGGGCGTCAAACTCATGCAACTGTTCAGTAGTGATGAGCGCGACTACAGTCGACTCATTAGCCTTTTGGGCACTTATTTCCAAATTAGAGACGATTTCGCGAATCTCAAGTCAACTAAGGTTTGAGTCGACGATTGGCTTAGTTTTTGATTTATCTCTAATTGAAATGCAATTGACTTCCAGTACGAGGAGAACAAGAGTTACTGCGAGGACTTGACTGAAGGCAAGTTCTCCTTTCCCATCGTTCACGGCATACAAACCCAACCCAAGGACTCGACGCTAATGAGTATTGATTTACATTTCGCGTTAACTAAATAATATGCATGCTTAAGTATTGCTATGTTCGCTAAAAACTATCGTTTCGGTAATCACTAAAATTGATAACAATTGCCATGTACAATTATTAATCCATACTTTACTGCTATTCATAAAATTATGAAATCCAAATCATGGGTTAGTTTTGAAATAAGGTTTATACTGTACAGTAACTCAGAGTCCATTGTAGCATTATTATATAAAGATAGATAAAGAAGCAACCAATCAAGATAACTTAACTTGTTTAAATTTAGTTATTATAGCCATTTATCTCAACAATTTGAATAATATACTGTAGATATAATATTTTTAAATCGTGACAAATGAATTTATTAATTAGTTGTAAGTAAGTTGTTAGTTATAAAGTTTTTATGTAGTCATTGAGTTTTTCACTACCATATCATTCAAGCAATTTTGTGCTTAAAATTTGGTAAATCCAGTCGAAAAGCATCTGGGTTGCTTTTTATGAATAATTATTATAAGTTTTTTGCCGTGTCTTTTGAAAATATATATTTATTAATGAAATAATGAGTTCGAGATATACCGTAATTATGCGTTAGTTTGTAAATAATGAACCGATCGGTGGAAAGGAGTAAAGGAGTGATTGAGTGCTGTTTTGCAGACATATTGCGTCAAAGAACCAAAAACGTCGAACTGAAGAAGTATGCGGTCGACAAGTTGGACCAATTCGGGTCTTTCGACTACACGTTGAAGACACTCGACGGCATCGACCTTAAGGCCAGAGCCGAAGTCGAGGCGCTCGGCGGGAACCCACATCTCACCCAGTTATTAGACTTTCTTAAACTCATTTAATAGAGAATTTGTTTTTATATTTTTGATACTAAAAAAAGATTAATAAACAGAAAAATTCGAAAATCAATTATTTTAATTAATCTATAATTTTTATATTGATTTTACATCAAAAACAATTAAATTGAATAAAAAATAATACAAATAATTCGTTTGATTTGTAGTCAATACTGAAAATGAAATAATTAGATTCAAAACAAAAGTCGAATACAAATTATGAAATAAATATAATTTATATATTGTATAAAAAAAATGTTTTAACTAATGATTAACTGAAAAAAGTAATAAACCGATTGATAAGAGTTTGTATAATAATGTCAATAATAGTTAATATTCTATAATAAGAATTTGAACTTTAAATGGATTACAAACTGAAGCGAAAGTATTTGTTTTAAAATCAAAGAACAATTACTCTCTAATGAGTCGTCAATAGGTAGTCGTCAATGGAATTGGAGATACAATTAAGCATGACAATTTTTGACGCAAAAACAATCTCTAAAATTTAGTGCTTTAATCAACGATAGGATAAAAACCCAACTAATGTGTAATACTATGTATTTATCATTCGAACAAATGGTCTGTTTGTCTGTCCGTCCAGTTCTGTCTGCCGGGCCTCACATTCCTCGCGACAGTTTCAGAGCTTCGATATCCTAGACATCGAATTGAATCGAAATTCGACTTAACATCGAATAGCAATCGAGTGAACGGATCGGCAAATACCTGAACAATGAATTGTCTCAACTCGTTGTACGCGATTTCGATCGAGTCGTTCACAATCGTCAGATCGAACGCACCGTTAGTTTCGCTGAACTGGATCTCATCAATCGCCGTCTGTAAGCGCTTCCGAATCGCCTCCTCAGCCTCTGTGCCCCGACTTCTCAAACGCTTTTCCTTTTTGTGTTTTGTTTACAAATTCTTGTCTCAAAACAATTCGGAAAAGCATTGGAAGAGCGACTCAAAAGCCTTACCAACTCATCCATATTCGGCGGTTTAATGAACACAAATCTCGGGTTCAGATCTGTCTTCTTCAGACTCTTCACGCCTTCGATCTCGACGTCGAGAATACATATTTTGCCCGAATTCTGCACATCTTTGACCGCTTTCTTACTGTAATTGTTGGCCAAACTATGCGTAAGACACGAGTTGTACTGCATTTAGGGTATGATTGCAAACCTCGTTCCGTAATAATTGTTTGAGAATTTCGTGTATTCTATGAACTCTTCTCTTTCGATATTCGCCTCAAACTCTTCGCTTGTTATGAAGTAATACTCTGTTTACAAATGCGGTTACAAATACGTTAAAACTCAATAAATGCATAATTGTGTACAGTCTAGTCAATTGGTATACCTCTTCCATCGACTTCACCCGCACGAGGCTTTCGAGTTGTATCTGAAATAATTCATTAAGAATTAGTTTTAAATTTAGAAACATTTTTATATCGATTAATAGTAGAAATGATTATAATTACGAGAAATACTGAATCCGAAGCAGTCCTGGAACTCATCCATCAGACGCTTCAAAAGAGTGCTTTTGCCGCATCCGGACGGCCCGGTAAGCACAAGCGGTCCGATCGGCAGTTGAGAGGCTGTCCATCGGATGTTGAGACCTATGTTGTTGGAAAAGTGCGTCGAATAGAGGATTGTCAGCAATGGGTTGTTTTGCGACTCGAAGTAATCGAAAGAGTTTTTTCGTTTTTGTTTCGCAAAAATAGCCAACATTTTAGCGAAATTCAAACGATTTTTTGTACAACAAAAATGTCAAATGGTTTTCAACGGAAACACTGTTCAGTTTTATATGTTTTTCACCACAAGATTTAGTAGTCATACAATGTTAATCAAGCTTTAGTCGAAAGTACACAGTTGCAAAACAATTCAATTGGTCTTAAGACAAAAATTAGTCAAATTCTTCCGTCGTTACACATGTATTGAAATTTTGTATTGTTTTTATGATAAAAACGCTTTCAATATTACAACATGCTACTTTCTCTTTCAATGCGTTTTTAGTCTTTCATAAAAATAAGAACGAATCTAAAAATATATTAAATACGTGAAGATATATATAAGATATATTTTATCTTGCTCTAATAAAATTTTAATCAAAAAAATTTTGTATTTCAATTTATGAATTTATTACGTTAACCTCAAAATTGCTGCATGCACAAGTATTATCAAGTTTTAAAAATTCGACGCAATCTAAATATATTTTTACATATTAGTCGAAGAATGTTTAGCTAAGAACATAGAAGTAGCTGGATTAAATTGTACAATGATTAAATATAAAAATGCCAATCATATTACAGGAACAAAGTGTCTCTTAGCTTTGACAAAATATGTACTTAAATAATAAATTTACTTGTTGCAGTCTGGTTAAAATTAGTTTGAAATGTTTGCGCTAACCTTCTAATTGACTAAAAAATAGTAATTGTGCTAAACATGCTAAAATGAAGCGAAAACACATGTATGAAAGGGGTTTAAATTGGAAGCTACGGTGTGTTAGTTTTGATATCAAATTTAGCGATCATTTACGCACTCACTCTATATCGGTGTTCGGATTAATTATAAAAATAGTTATAAAGCGTTATATTTAGTTCAAAAATTCGAGTCAAGTCTTATTACAAGTAGTTCTGCAATCATTAAGTTTATGACATATTTGACGATAAATACGATGTGAAGTCAAGTCAAGACAAGACTATAAATACTTGTATCTAAAGGCAAACATTTGCGCTAATCATCACAATCGCTGACTATTTTAACAAAGAATTATAATATTAACCTCTGTTAACATGTTTCTTTTTGGTAAATAAAACTACTGTACATGATATATTTCATTGAATTTCGCACGAATTGAAAAACAGCATTGTTTTTCGACAAAAACAAATAAAACTTGAGACAAAGTTATTTACATTTTCTAAAAAAGATTATTTGCTTTTTATTTAGTCGTAAAAATTCGGTTAAAAATAAAGTTTTGAGTGAAGAGAGTAATAAACAAAATATTTGAATCGAGAATTCGCAGTTAGACTGTCGACGACTCGCAAACTGTCAGTCGTTGTGTAATTTCGGATTTGCTTTTCTAAGCTATTTATAAATATTGACTACAAAGTTGTAATTTCGAGATCTAAACATTGAAAATAAGAACAGTGCAATTTCTTGTAGTCAGACAAACCTTTATTGTCGGCATGAGATTCGGTGCCAGTGTTTCCGTTAAGAAAATGAGACTTTTTGTTGGGATATAAGTTAGCTATGAATGACATTCTTATCACAATTTTAGTTCTTCTTCATATCTAACGATACATCTGAAATGAACAAGGTAAAACAAATAAGTCCTTCGAATTAGCGATTGTATCAATTTATAAGTCGGAGCCGTAACTCAGAATCTGTTGAAATTTTGAGGATTTATTGGTTATGAGTACAGACCGTAGAAGTGTGTACTTTTATCTATGACGTCATATGTTACATGTCTTTTCCATAATTAGTGCATACATTACGTTCATAATTAATGATAAAATAATAATAAAGTTTAGCCCAAAAATAAAAAATTTTCAATTAAATAAATTCAAAAAATAAATTGTAATTAATTAAAAATTCAATTTACAATTATATTAAACGAAATAGTGATTTATTGCATCAATTATATAATTTATAAATGAAATAAGTATAAATATAAAAAATGGCAATATTTAATTCACTTTAATTAAATGTTTTAATATCTAAATTATCTAAAATTGAAATGTATAAAAATTACTTCATCTTAAGAACTAAATGAAATAAAGAATAATGTTAATGTTTTGGCGATATTTGTTGATACAATCACTTTGCGGACACTCTTCGGAAACGTTTCAAACACTTTCATCTGATCTGAAGAGGGAAGCGATGCATACATTGGCAGAACATAGAGTTTCTTAAAATTGTGGCCACTTTTGTCTTTCAGGCCCTTCGAGTAGTCTTTGAGTATCGAAACACACGTCTCGACCTCTTCCTGTCCGGTGAGGAACACCAGAACATCGCCGTTCGGATACCTCTCATGTATTTTGATGACAGTATTGATCGACTCTTTCACGTAATCAGCGACCGGTCGACCGCATGTGTTCGGGCATCGATGCACATCACAGTCGACGTGTCCTTCGATCGGTCGCTCGTTTGGTTCCAATTGAAGTACTCTTTGATGAGTTCAGACTCTATGGTCGCCGAAGATATGACGAGTTTGAGTTCGGGTCGTTTGCGGCTAATCTTCTTGAGTAGAGCTAACAGTATATCCGTATAAATGACTAATTTATTTGAACGTAGTTAAAATATACAATAGAAATTTAATTTAAATCTGACTCTAATATAACAATGTTTAAATTTTTATTATAAGACGATACAATTAATTTTTCTAAATTATTTACTGTAATATTTTGTCTATTACTTAAAACAGTTCTTAATACAGAAAAAGACCTCTCTACATCACTGGATGTCATAGGTGCTTTTGAAAACATTTCGTTCGTATTAGAAACAAATTTTGCAATGTCTGAATTTTTATTAATTGAATTAATTAATTTTTTAAGCGGTAAACCAAATAATTTTTGTATTGCTTTTTCAAGCAATTTATAAGCATCACTTTTACTAATAGATTGACTTTCCAATTTTGTAATATATTTTGGCAAAAACAAATAATAATTCAAACTATTAATTTCATTTTTAAAATCTGGATCTAAATATAACATTTTAATTTTGTCAATATAAGAATTAAGGATATCACTATTAAATATAATGTGTTTTATTTGTTCAAAATATTTATTATAAAATTCCACAGTATTAAAAAAAGTTCCCCATCTAATATTGCTATATTTAGGAATTGATTTAATATTTAACTTTTCTTTTAATTCTGTTTCAAATTTATATGACATTAAAAGCTTATCCATACATGATACAAAACTTTTTGTTTTATCATGTTGGTTTCTAATTTTTTGACTAACATTATGCAATTTATGCGCAAAACAAGTAATAAAATATAAATTAGGATATTTATTACTAGATTTAATCTCATTAAAGCATTTAACCATATATGACGCTTGATCTGATATAATTAATATAATGTTATTATAAGGAATTGAATTATTGAATAATATCTTTAAACTATTTTCAAACACTTGTTTAATGTTATTTGCATTTGGCGATTCTTTTAATTCAGTAACTGAATATAGCATTGATTTATTTGTGTTACCGTTTAAAATACCAACTAATATATGTACAATATGTTTACTATTTTTACAGCTTTCATCAATTTGAAAATATAATCGATTATTTTTAATTATTGATTGAATTGCACATATAGTTTTTAATACCTTTGATTGCTAGCAAAGAAAAGGTATATATATATTCACCTCTGACCCACCCAC